>CM035786.1:2818627-2823627 GCA_020466265.1 Siphamia tubifer | reverse complement strand
ATTTTTTTTTTAAATGAACAGAAAGTATCTTCTGCAGCAAACATAAATCCAACAGTCTCCTCTGGTTTTACTGGTGATTCGACACTAGATGATGTTTCCACGGTAACCAAAGAACCTCTGAATGTTCAAATCGCTCATATCTGATGACCACGAAAAGATGAAACATTTGTATTTTACAATAATTATTGACATGTATTCAAAGGATATGTGAATGAACAGGCCCTGAAGCTTTTAAAGCAGGTGATGGTTTTGGTCAGTGTTTGACTTTTTAAAAAGTTTTTACTTACGATAATGTTTCAATTTAATGTCATTGTCTATTTCAGCCAAACTTTATCATTTCAGATGATTTGTTTCTATGACTTGACCGTGTGTTTTTGTTTTGTCAGCTTTGAGTTGTGACCCCCCCCCAGCAGATGGAAACATGACAGTACACGGTTTACCAGAAAATCAAGGAGCCATTCTTCCTGATCGCTTCCTCACATTTAGCTGCGATCATCCTGGGATGCGTCTGAACGGAAGCTCCAGGCTGATCTGTGGAACGGATGGAAACTGGGATCATCAATTCCCCTCCTGTGAAGGTAAAGCACAACATCTGTTGTCATGTATGGTTCCACTGTTTGGTACCGTACACTTCAAAACCAAACACTGATTTTAGCCTTTCTATTACCATGAAAGCATACAGCCCCTCCCACCACCACCTATGACCCCTCCCACCACCGCCAGCAAACATTCATACACCAGGATGAGTGACACTGGAGGCCCCTCCCACCACCACCTATGGCCCCTCCCACCACCACCAGCAAACATTCATACACCAGTGTGAGTGACACTAGAAGCCCCTCCCACCACCACCTATGGCCCCTCCCACCACCACCAGCAAACATTCATACACCAGTGTGAGTGACACTAGAAGCCCCTCCCACCACCACCTATGGCCCCTCCCACCACCACCAGCAAACATTCATACACCAGTGTGAGTGACACTAGAAGCCCCTCCCACCACCACCTATGGCCCCTCCCACCACCACCAGCAAACATTCATACACCAGTGTGAGTGATACTAGAAGCCCCTCCCACCACCACCTATGGCCCCTCCCACCACCACCAGCAAACATTCATACACCAGTGTGAGTGACACTAGAAGCCCCTCCCACCACCACCTATGGCCCCTCCCACCACCACCAGCAAACATTCATACACCAGTGTGAGTGACACTAGAAGCCCCTCCCACCACCACCTATGGCCCCTCCCACCACCACCAGCAAACATTCATACACCAGTGTGAGTGACACTAGAAGCCCCTCCCACCACCACCTATGGCCCCTCCCACCACCACCAGCAAACATTCATACACCAGTGTGAGTGATACTAGAAGCCCCTCCCACCACCACCTATGGCCCCTCCCACCACCACCAGCAAACATTCATACACCAGTGTGAGTGACACTAGAAGCCCCTCCCACCACCACCTATGGCCCCTCCCACCACCACCAGCAAACATTCATACACCAGTGTGAGTGACACTAGAAGCCCCTCCCACCACCACCTATGGCCCCTCCCACCACCACCAGCAAACATTCATACACCAGTGTGAGTGACACTAGAAGCCCCTCCCACCACCACCTATGACCCCTCCCACCACCACCAGCAAACATTCATACACCAGTGTGAGTGACACTAGAAGCCCCTCCCACCACCACCTATGGCCCCTCCCACCACCACCAGCAAACATTCATACACCAGGATGAGTGACACTGGAGGCCCCTCCCACCACCACCTATGGCCCCTCCCACCACCACCAGCAAACATTCATACACCAGTGTGAGTGACACTAGAAGCCCCTCCCACCACCACCTATGGCCCCTCCCACCACCACCAGCAAACATTCATACACCAGGATGAGTGACACTGGAGGCCCCTCCCACCACCACCTATGGCCCCTCCCACCACTGCCAGCAAACATTCATACACCAGGGTGAGTGACAGAGCAGGCCACTCCCACCATCACAGTGACACTAGAGGCAGGAGGGTGAAGTCTCTTTGCTCAAGGACACAACAGACTGACCAGGACAGAGTGGGAATCAAACCATCAACCCTTCAGTTACTGCACGATCCGCTCTACCAGTGGTGGTAAAAGTACTCACATTCTGTTCTTTACTTGAACTACAGATACTTGTGTGAAAAAATACTCTGGTCAAAGTAGAAGTACTGATTTGGTTCCTTTACTGAAGAACTGTAATAAAAGAAAAAATAAAACTGCATTTTTTTGTCATGAACTCAATAATACTTACTTAACCAGGAAATAACAGAAAATGTTTCAAAAGTATCTAAAACAAAGTATTACAAGTTGAGTCACTGTGTTGAAATTGTGTTTGATCAGGTCACAGTTACTGTGTCCTGACTGTGGTGCTAGCTACTAATGCTAACACAACAGCTAAGACTGTGGTGCTAGCTACTAATGCTAACACAACAGCTAAGACTGTGGTGCTAGCTACTAATGCTAACACAACAGCTAAGACTGTGGTGCTAGCTACTAATGCTAACACAACAGCTAAGACTGTGGTGCTAGCTACTAATGCTAACACAACAGCTAAGACTGTGGTGCTAGCTACTAATGCTAACACAACAGCTAAGACTGTGGTGCTAGCTACTAATGCTAACACAACAGCTAAGACTGTGGTGCTAGCTACTAATGCTAACACAACAGCTAAGACTGTGGTGCTAGCTACTAATGCTAACACAACAGCTAAGACTGTGGTGCTAGCTACTAATGCTAACACAACAGCTAAGACTGTGGTGCTAGCTACTAATGCTAACACAACAGCTAAGACTGTGGTGCTAGCTACTAATGCTAACACAACAGCTAAGACTGTGGTGCTAGCTACTAATGCTAACACAACAGTTAAGACTGTGGTGCTACCTGCTAATGCTAACAACATCTAAGACTGGTGCTAGCTGCTTCTTAGTGACAGTCGGTGGATGTTGTAATCTTTACATTATTGCCATCGACAGGATGGACGGTAGAACAGTATGGCAAAAAAACCCTCATAAGTTATGATACCTTCCCACGTATTCATACTGTCACAACTATTTAGTTTGAAAAAGTAACACATCTATTGTGAGAATGTATAGAGTATAAAGTACAAATATTCATATAAATATAAAGAGTATAAAGTACAAATATTTATATAAATGTAAAGAGTATAAAGTACATATATTTATATAAATGTAAAGAGTATAAAGTACATATATTTATATAAATGTAAAGAGTATAAAGTACAAATATTTATATAAATGTGAAGAGTATAAAGTACATATATTTATATAAATGTAAAGAATATAAAGTACATATATTTATATAAATGTGAAGAGTATAAAGTACATATATTTATATAAATGTAAAGAATATAAAGTACATATATTTATATAAATGTGAAGAGTATAAAGTACATATATTTATATAAATGTAAAGAGTATAAAGTACATATATTTATATAAATGTAAAGAGTATAAAGTACATATATTTATATAAATATAAAGAGTATAAAGTACATATATTTATATAAATGTAAAGAGTATAAAGTACAAATATTCATGTAAAAATGTAGGGAGTAAAAGTAAAAAGTTGCCAGAAAAATAAATACTCAATTAAAGTACAAGTATCTGAACTGTACTTAAGTACAGTAATGAAGTACTTAGTCTGAAACGATGACGACAGTCAAAGTAAATAACTTTGTAGAGTTACAACATTTGGTTTTAATGATCTTTTTGTTTTTTACAGATGTCACTTGTGAACTTCCTGACAAACCCAGACGTATAGTTTTTAAAAAACTACCATCAGTTAATGAAACTATGAAGGTTGGACACAGACTGGAGTTTTGGTGCGATGGTGAGAATCCATTGGATGGAACTAGAGAGATGACATGTCTACCAAGCGGACAGTGGACTGGACCTTTTCCAACTTGCTCTGGTATATTTGTATTTTTTTACCATAAGATAAAGAAACCATTCATCAATCTATTGTCTTCATGTTTTGTTTTGTTTTGTTTTGTTTTGTGTACTAAGAACAAGTCATTTCACACTCAGTAAATGCTCATAATATAAGAAAACTGCTGTTGAACAAAACCATGAAATCATTGTGATGTTAACGTAGTGTTTCAAATATCAACTACACAATTCATCAAAACATAGTAATAAGAGTCATAATATAGTGGTAGTAAACGTCAACTACTTTTTATTTTATGACACTGAAGGTATGTTGTCTTTATTCTACAATACAAAGAAAACCTTCACATGTCAGTGGATTTTTCACTGTAAAACAATAACAACAAATATCACCATTTTATTTAGTGTAATTCTGTAATATCACTATCCACTCAGCGACCAATGTGTGCAAATTCCACATTCACTCATGCAATAGTAATCATTAAAATGGTTCAAGTATTTTATTCACTTTGGTTAATCTGGCAGAACGCATCAGTGTCAAAAAAATGTAAAAATGATGAGATAAAAAGTGAAATTATGAGATAAAAAGTCAAATTTATGAGATAAAAAGTCAACTTATGAGATAAAAAGACAAATTTATGAGATAAAAAGTCAAATTTATGAGATAAAAAGTCAAATTATGAGATAAAAAGTCAACTTATGAGATAAAAAGTCAAATTTAGAGATAAAAAGTCAAATTTATGAGAAAGAAAGTCAAATTATGAGATACAAAAGTCAAATTTATGAGATAAAAAGTCAAATGTATGAGATAAAAAGTCAAATTTAGAGATAAAAAGTCAAATTTATGAGATAAAAAGTCAAATTATGAGATAAAAAGTCAAATTATGAGATAAAAAGTCAAATTTATTAGATAAAAAGTCAAATGTATGAGATAAAAAGTCAAATTTATTAGATAAAAAGTCAAATTTATGAGATAAAAAGTCAAATTTATTAGATAAAAAGTCAAATGTATGAGATAAAAAGTCAAATTTATTAGATAAAAAGTCAAATTTATTA
>CM035786.1:2696127-2813627 GCA_020466265.1 Siphamia tubifer | reverse complement strand
ACAGATTGATTTTGCAAAATTTGAATTTATTATATGACAAATACGTACTGCCAACACATTAGCAACAGGTTTAAGCAACCTCACATCCAGGTTGTCAACACCAGCTGGTTTATTTTTAATTAATTTTACTAATTGTTGGACAGTTGCCACACTGACTTTTCTAAAGTGGAACCTACAGCTTTTATTCATCATCAGCTTGTTGGTAATAAGCCTGGATGAGAGTACTATACCCTTATCAGTTACCTCCATTTCATTATTTAATTTCTGAATTTTATCACTGAAGTAACTATTTAAGTGATTAGCTATATCAACTGGTTTGGTGATAAAATTACCTTTGGCCTCTAAGTAAGACGGTGTAGATCTACCACTTTTTCCTATTAACTGATTAAATATGTTCCACATTGCCTTACTATCCGTATTAACACTACTAATTTTCTTATGATAATACATCCTCTTCTTGTTTTTATTCAACATTGTTACAAAATTTGTTAGTTTGCGATACATACTCCATTCTTTTTCATCCCCAGATTGTATTGCTTCTGCCTTGGTTTTATCCCTGTCCAACATGTTAAGTTCTTGATCTAACCAGGGTGACATACTGTTATGTACAGTTAACTTTTTAACAGGAGCATATTTATTTATGATTGGGAGTAGTAATTGATCAAACACACACAGAGCCAGGTCAGGATCCTCCTCTAGTCGTACTTCAGACCAGTCAATCGCTCTTTCATTGAAGTTTTTAAAGATTCGTTTATAAATAATTTTCTGACCTCTTTTGGGTACTTTTGTCTTCCTTCCAACAGCTATGAGATTGTGGTCGCTGCAGACCACTGGAATGGAAATTGCACAACTCAGAAACATTTGTAAATATTAAATCAATCAATTTGTCTCCATTTGCTCTTCTACATATTCTGGTATCATTTTTAACTACTTGTGATAGATTACATGTGTCATCTAGAGAAAGGAGTCTGGCTTTCATAGGACAATCTTTCACATTCCAGTCAATATTTAAATCACCTAAAACAAACATTTCAGCCTTTGCATCACATACTTTATCCAGCACTTTGCATATATTTTCCAGGTACACTGTGTTCGCATTTGGAGGTCTGTAGCAGCATCCTATTAGCATTGGTTTTACATAAGGAAGTTGTATTTGGAGCCATAATATTTCGACATCTTTACATCCAAGGTCATTCCTGATTTTAACTGGAATATAATCTTGACAATAGATCACCACCCCACCTCCCCTTGTTCCCCTATCTAGTCTGTACATGTTAAATCCATCTATTTTCAATACTTCACTATTTATGTCCCAGTTCAGGTGGGTCTCTGTTATTGCAAATATATGTCATTTCAGGGCCGTTGCCAGCTTTGGCTGGGCCCGGGACAACATCATCTGAGTGGGCCCTCTCCTCCTACATCACTTTGGCTTTCTCTCTCTCCTCCTTCTCTCTCTCATCCTTCTCTCTCTCCTCCTTCTCTCTCTCCTCCTTCTCTCTCCTCCTTCTCTCTCTCCTCCTCTCTCTCATCCTTCTCTCTCTCTTCCTTCTCTCTCTCCTCCTTCTCTCTCTCTTCCTTCTCTCTCTCTTCCTTCTCTCTCTACTCCTTCTCTCTCTCTTCCTTCTCTCTCACTGATAGCCTCTCTCTCTTCCTTCTCTCTCTCTTCCTCATCTCTCTCCTCCTTCTCTCTCTCCTCCTTCTCTCTCTCTCCTCCTTCTCTCTCTCATCCTCCTTCTCTCTCTCATCCTCCTTGGACCTACCATCCTCGACAGTGTCTATAAGAGATAAAATAACATTTATTACAAAGTAGGCCAACATTACCAGGGGTCAAAAATCAACCATTTCACAATTAACCATTTGAAAAACATTCAATTTGACTATTAATCACTATCAAGCATTATTATTGCATATTGTTATTATTAGGCTATTATTATTATTTATTTATTTATTTATGGTGTTGTTGTAAATGGGTCCGTACTCCATTCAGAATGTTAGCAAAAAAGGGGAGAGAGAGAGAGAGAGAGAGAGAGAGAGAGAGAGAGAGAGAGAGAGAGAGAGAGAGAGCGCTCCTATCCAGAGACACTCATAGAATGGAATGGGCTTTGTTCACAACGTCACCTGCAGCAGGGCTGACGTTCCCATGACAGATAAACAAAAACGACTGTTTTTGGGGTTGGAACTGGATTATGAATTAGGGTTGCCACCTCTGTCTGACAAAAATCCGGGACATTTCATACTCAGTCGAATCTTTCCTTGTATTCAATGTAATCCTCCATTCTCTTTTTCTCTTGTCTTTTCTTTTCCGTGCTCCTGATTTGTACATAATGGCAGCGAGCACGCAGCCTTATTTCTGAAGCCGTGTGATCAAATAGTGCCGCGCTTTTTTATGCTTTAATCAAAGACTAAACCATTTCTGCATTATATAGGGGTGTCCTTGACTCTATTTGCGAGGACAATACAGGCAAAAGAACCAGAAATCATTTATTAAATGTAAATATATCACATTTCATCCCCAAATCAACAAATCAACACATTTCGAAATTAAACAGAATTATTAATCGTATCTTCATGAAGGACCAATTCTGGGCCCCCCTATGTGTCTGGGCCCGGGACAACATACCCGTTTGTCCCCCTGTGATGACGGCCCAGTGTAATTTATATCCATTCAAAATCTCCGAGACCTCATCAATTTTATTACGTAGACTACAAATATTCAAGTGACCTTTCCTAAATCCTTTTTGTGGTAAAATAGGTTTATACATTAATGTATCATAAACTCATTTTAAACCAACATATCTCTCCTACAGTAATTATTACTTTCCCTAAACAAAGTACACACACAACATAAACACACCACATCATCACCCATCCCTTCACCCTTCCCATCCCCTCATGTCATCCTCCCTCTTACAAGCACGCTCACCCGAACCCACACTCACCCACACCCACACCCACACCAAACACTTTCGTAAGTGCTGCATGGTTACTACCAACTCCAAAATCAAAGTTCATGTTCATTTGTGGCTTTTATGAAACCAACCTATTCCGTAGTTGTGTCAAGTTCCTGAGATAGGCAAACTTCCACCGAGTCCTGGAGATTGTCTGTGGGTTCATGTAGTTCCGGAGATTCTGAAGGAAATTAAATGACCTCGTCGTTTTTCCCCATAATCCCATACTCTCAGATCACTTCTTAATAACCTTCCATGTTTTGTTTGAGGATATTTCTACCTCAGTGATTAAAACACAAATGAAAAGGATACTATGTGACCGTGCTGTCTCAAAGTATAAAGAGTTAATCCAGTCACTATTTGTGTCCATGTCATGTGATTATGTAAAGGACACATTTAGTCCCAGTATAAGTGATGAGTTAGTCGATAGTACCATGCTCACATTAAAAAGTATGTTAGATATAGTTGCCCCCCTTCAGTTAAAAACTACTAAGATTAGATTAACCTCCCCATGGTACAACGCTGACACTCGCTCCATTAAACAAGCAACACGTAAATTAGAGGCAATGGAGGCAATCCAACTCAGAAGATTCTCTCAATGCCTGGAAAAATAGCTTAATAAAGTATAAGCAAGCTTTGCGTACAGCCAAAACTAGATATTACTCATCCATAATAGAAGAAAACAAGAATAATCCTAGATTCCTGTTCAGTACTGTAGCCAGACTGACAAACAGACACACCTCCGTGGAACCAGTTATTCCATCCACGCTCCATCCTGATGATTTCCTGCAGTTCTTTAACAATAAAATATCAACTATTAGAGAGAAAATAGACACATTTCTCCCAAATATTAGATCAGAAAATGTAGTGCCTTCAAACCTGGGCCTTTTTATAAATCCCTCTGTAACACTAAATAATTTCACCACTGTAGACCAAACTGATGTCATATCTATTATCATGTCTTCCAAATCATCACCTGCCTCTTAGATCCAATCCCAACAAAACTCTTTAAAGAGATTCTGCCCCTAATTATTAGCACTGTCCTAAATATAATTAACACTTCATTAATTACTGGATATGTGCCGCAGTCATTTAAATATGCTGTTATTAAACCAATTCTGAAAAAGGCTACCCTAGATCCTGACATTTTAGCCAATTATAGGCCTATATCCAATTTGCCCTTCCTGTCAAAGGTTTTAGAACGAGTAATAGTTAAACAGCTGTGTCAATTCCTGCAGGATAATAGTTTATTTGAACAGTTTCAGTCTGGCTTTCGTGCCCATCATAGCACTGAAACGGCGTTAGTTAAAGTTACTAATGACTTATTATTAGCCGCTGACATCGGATTAATATCGGTCCTGGTGTTATTAGACCTGAGTGCAGCCTTTGACACCATTGACCACAGTATCTTAGTGCACAGATTAGAATATGATATAGGTATTAGAGGAGCAGCCCTCTGCTGGTTTAAATCATATTTATCTAATCGCTACCAATTTGTTCACATCAACCAACAATCATCGCAGTCCTCCAGAGTTAATTATGGCGTTCCTCAAGGATCAGTCCTTGGGCCTATTTTGTTTACACTATATATGCTCCCCTTAGGTAACATCATTACAAATCATGGCATTAAGTTTCATTGTTATGCGGATGACACACAGCTATATTTATCGATTAAACCTGATCAGACCAGACAAATAGATAAACTAAGTACTTGTGTACAAGACATAAAAATTTGGATGAGTGCCAATTATCTCTTACTGAACCCTGAAAAAACTGAAGTCGTTATAATTGGTCCTAAAAATGCGAGAGACTCCCTAACTGACCAGATAGTTACTCTGGACAATTTAAGTGTAACACCCAGTGCCACAGTTAAAAATTTAGGAGTTTTATTTGATCCAGATCTTTCATTCAAAATGCATATCAAACAAACATGTAGAACAGCCTTCTTTCACCTGCGCAACATTAGCCAAAATTAGGAATATTCTGTCTAAAACGACTGCAGAAAAATTAATTCATGCATTTGTTACATCACGTCTAGATTATTGTAACTCCTTACTTGTAGCGTGTCCTAAATATTCCCTAAAAAGCTTCAACTGGTTCAAAATGCAGCAGCAAGATTATTAACAGGATCAAATAGAAGAGAACACATCACCCCTGTGCTCCAAACCCTTCATTGGCTACCAGTTGAGTCTAGAATTAAATTTAAAATCCTCCTCCTTACATATAAAACCATTAATGGTATGGGCCCCTCTTATCTCAAAGATGATCTGGTTCCGTACCAACCCAATAGAACCCTTCGCTCTCAGAATGTAGGTTTACTGAAAGTTCCTAGGGTTTCTAAAAGTACAGTAGGAGCTAGAGCTTTTAGTTATCAGGCCCCTGTCTTATGGAATCATCTTCCCTTTAATATTAAAAACGCCGAAACAGTCTCTACATTTAAAATTAGGCTTAAAACATTCCTGTTTGAGAAAGCCTATGGTCAGGTTAGTTAAAAATTATGTGACTCATATATCATGTATACATGATGTATGAGTCACAGTTCAGTCTAGGCTGCCCTAGGAGTTAGAATGCTGGGGGAAGTACAGACACTGAGTTCTTTCTTCTCTTTCTCTTCCTCACACCTGTTTCTGTCATTTTTATAACATATCTTTCATACTAAGTCTGTTCATGACTAGTCACCTGGTGTCCCCTTTCCCCCCTCCCCCCCTGGGGGGAGTGGTGGCTCTCCTGACAGTGTCTGCACGGGAGCCATGGACGACAGGATCTGGAGTATCTCGCCTGTGCTGACCTGTGACCCCGGACCACCGCCCCTGCCTGTCTGGACCAGCCCCCCCTTCCTGCTTTTTACATGGACGTTCATCTATAGCCTGTCCGTCCATGGGAGTGGATCTCTCCTTCAATGTGGTTCTCCTCAAGATTTCTTCTTTTTCCCACTGGGTTTTGAAGTTTTTTCTTGCCGAGAAGGAGGGTCTAAGGACAGGGGATGCCTGGGACTTTTTCATGTATTTCTGTAGCTTGATTATGCTTTTGTAAAGCCCTCTGAGACGACTTTGTTGTGATTTAGGGCTTTATAAATAAAATTGAATTGAATTGAATTGAATTGAAGGTTTCAGCGATTTCTCCAAGGAGTCTCAGTAGGCCTCTGCCTTCTTGTCCTTGTCTCGCTTCCATATGTGATGATTAGAGTAGCTGGGTGAATAATTCCATGTTGGACACGCGCAGTCTTGAGTTTCCCCGAATGTCTTTAAAACGTTGCCCTTCGCGTGGCCACATCTATCGTTAGGTCAGGTAAAAACTGGAGCTCCATCTTTCCGTATTTGAGTGTGCCCTCTTTCTTAGAAAGTACCAGTATCTCCTACTTTTCCATGAAGCGTTTTTTCTCACCAACATGATTTTACTCCCGAAACCTACTCGGTGGGCAATTTCAACCGCCGGCTCAGTCTTAATTTTGCCTCCATCATAACATTGTTCATGTAGGCTGTAGGATTCCCTTTTTCAATGCCCACAGGCAGGCCAAACACTCATAGATTAAATTTCCAACTGTGTACCTCCAGTCTTTCCAGTTTATCACGAAATTCTGTGTTCTCTTTAAGCAGCTGCTTTAAATCCATCTCACTTTTATTCTTATCTTCCTCGAGTGCAGAACCACGCTCATCCATATCATTCAGCCCATCCTCTACACCATTTAATTTCTGTGCTTTAAGAGAGTTCAATTTCGGCTGAAGTGTGTCCAGAGCTACTGCTATTTCGTCTTTCATAATTGAGCGGATTAACTCAGACAGTTCTTGTTTGTCGATTCCAGCCATACCTGTATCCGCTGTGGATAATACTACATGCTTAGATAAATTTGATAAAGTTCAATGTTGTTCCTTGTTTGTTCTGTCGGCGTGTCTTTCGATTCCCACCACCAGCCTCCACATTCATTGTTACCGAGTTATCGTTTAATTTGTTAATTAGGAATTTAAATTATTAACTTAGCTCTGACATCAACTTTATATTCAGTTTATCTCCATTGTAGCCACTTTCAAACTTTTCACGGAGCTTGGCTTACACGCGTCCTCTCACTCCTCGCGCATGGTCCGTCTTCTGCAGCAGAAATCCACTCCAACAAACAAACTAATCCAGTGCTGACATAAAACAGGGAAAACAAAAAGATAGAACCAACAAAATGACTCATTCATCAATTACAAACTACATTAATTCCATCAATATTCTAATTACATCCATACCAAATGACAATTGTGTTTTAAAAATCACTATATTAATTATGTGGCAACTTTAAATGACACTATCAAGGTTCTACATCGTCAGAAATAATATTTTACACTCAATTACAAAATAAAGTACACTCACCAGAATGAAATGTTGAATATAATTTGCTAATGGGCATTAGCACAGCTCACACACCCGAATCTCAAATCCCCTTTGTAGCAACAGGTGATGTAGAGCATTTGGTAAATTGTTCCAGCTTTGCATTGTGCGTTTACCACCGGCCACCATACAAGTGTGACGTGGCCCAATCGGAATGCTCCTCTGTTCATCTCCGTTTTGGTGCCTGGCTCTAGCTTTAGGAGGCAGTTCAATAAAACCTCTGGGACAGTAAACCTCGGTGTCATCATTGACTCACACAAACAGTGAACTTTACAGGTGACATGGGACTAAAAACAGTATTAACATTTAACGCTACAAAAGAGCTTCAGTATATTCAGACACAGTGTTAGCATGTTAGCATGCAGCACAATAACTGAAAAGTAAACTGATAAAAACTCACGTTGCTGTAGCCGTCTCCACGCCACGGGATACAAACATATTTATTTTTTAAAAATACAAAAAGCCAAAAAAACAGTCCCTGCCAAAAGGGCACTTCGAATGTCAATCTGCAAAGGGGGAGGTGCCAGAGCACCTGTAGCACCCCTTCTCTGCACGTCCCTGGTAACCAGAAAGATGAGTGAAAAAAGTTTAACAACCACTTAGCAACTACTAATCGCTTAGCCTAGCCTAGCCTAGCAGTGCTATCTCTATTCATTCCATGTATGGGTCTAGTGGTGCTTCATAGTCAGAGGAGGCGGGGCTAAAAGGTTGTCTTTGAAATCCTCTGTATGCAATAGGACGGTACTACAACCAATCAGTGTAATCTTTAGGATGACGTAGTTAGAGCGACTGAAAGTTGACGGAGGAGTCTGGAGAAAGTTAGGAATGACTAAACAAAATGGTGGATTATGGAGCTGAATGACTGTTGTCACTTCTGTAAAAAGAATTTAAAGATTGTTAACGTTTTCTCACATTCTTCACTCATCTGTGATAAAAGGAAATCTACACCTGTTGTTGTTCTTCTTCTATGGTTGTTTATGCTTGTGTCTCTACCAATCGTTGCAGCGTCACTTTGTTAGCTCCGCCCTCTGACTCTATACTTAACTGTGATTGGTCGACTAATTTCAGGGAAATCTAGACAAAAGTTACATTGAGTGAAACTAGACTACTACGATAGAACATTATATTTACTGATGCTAGGAGGAGCTAGTGTGGCTAGGATATGGTTTTGGTGTTTCTACACAGTGTCACTTTGTTAGGCCCGCCCTCTGACTCTATACTTCACTGTGATTGGTGGGCTAGAACATTAGATTTACTTATGCTAGGAGGGGCTAGCATGGCTAGGCTAACATTGCACCATCATAAAGTCTGAATGTACACACTTGGTTTTTTTTAGGTACTTTGGACTGTGGAAGTCCACCCCCCCTTACAGATGGTGACATCAAAGGTAGCCGCCGTTCCAGGTA
This sequence comes from Siphamia tubifer, assembly GCA_020466265.1. Taxonomy (NCBI): domain Eukaryota; kingdom Metazoa; phylum Chordata; class Actinopteri; order Kurtiformes; family Apogonidae; genus Siphamia; species Siphamia tubifer. The sequence continues at coordinate 2,804,902 of CM035786.1, read as the reverse complement.
CAAACATGGTCAAAAGGTTGAATATATGTGTCAGAATGTTTACAAGATGGAGGGAGGGCCTCACAAAACCTGCCACGACACTGAATGGATTGGAGACGTGAGATGCATCAGTAAGTTCAACTTTATTTTCTTTTTCATATAAGTACATTTACAACCACATCACAAACATTAGACATTGTTACAAATATATGTTACATTGAATTACAGGCATACAAGCTTTGAAAAACAGTAAAGTAAAAGTAAAAAAGTAAAACATTTATGAAACTAGAAAAGCACTCAGAGACCTCCGCCAAGGTAGACCCCCCCCCTCACCAAAATCTGTCACTACCAACCTACCCTGAAGATGTAATCAAAACCCGTCCATAACTTTGTGACTTATCTTGCTAACTAACAAACAGACAGACAAACAAACTCTGGCAAAAACATAATGTCCTTGGCGGAAGCAATTAAGAAATAAATACAAAATATGTGAGTACATATAACAGATTTTCTGCACTATAAGGTGCACTGTCAATGAATGGTTTATTTTTAGGGTTTTTAATATATAAGCTGCATTAAGTGAAGTAAAAATTATGAGATAAAAAGTAAAAACTACTATATAAAAGTCAAAATTATAAGATAAAAAGTAAAGATTATTAGCTAAAAATATCAAAATCATGAGTCACACTTTAAAATGGTTCAAATATCTTATTAACTTTGGTTAATTTGGCAGAATGCATTAGAAAGAACATTTAATAGCAAAAATGAGAAACATTTTAAAGTACACATTCTCAACACTATTTGTGATCTTCATCTTTAATTGCATTTGTGATATTATTATAAGTAAATTTAGGTTGTTTAAATTATTATATATTAGGTCGCACACTGCTGGTCCTGGGTACAAATTTTATTTTCATGTATTCATGCAAATGACAATAAACCAAACCTTGAAACCTTAAATAGTTAAAATAAATAAGTTAAATCTAATGAAGTCTGGTGATGAATGTGTTAATAACTGTGTTTTTCCCTCTTATTTTGTTTTTACAGAACCCTGCACTGTGAACAAAGGTCTGATGCGGGCACATAACATCCAGTTTAGATATAAAAATGATGATAAACTCTATGCACCACATGGAGACAGAATCACATTTATGTGTGTAGATGGAACCAGACATGACGGTGTTAGGAATATGATTCAGTATTGTACTGAAGGAGTGATGAATTTACCAAACTGTCAGTAGAAAGAATTAACATATGACCACAAATATGTCAAGAACTAACAATAATAAATATGTCAAGAACTAACAATAATAAATATGTAAAGAATTAACAATAATAAATATGTCAAGAATTAACAATAATAAATATGTCAAGAATTAACAATAATAAATATGTCAAGAATTAACAATAATAAATATGTAAAGAATTAACAATAATAAATATGTCAAGAATTAACAATAATAAATATGTAAAGAATTAACAATAATAAATATGTCAAGAATTAACAATAATAAATATGTCAAGAATTAACAATAATAAATATGTAAAGAACTAACAATAATAAATATGTCAAGAATTAACAATAATAAATATGTCAAGAATTAACAATAATAAATATGTAAAGAACTAACAATAATAAATATGTAAAGAATTAACAATAATAAATATGTCAAGAATTAACAATAATAAATATGTAAAGAATTACCAATGTCGTAGACCAGTGGTGGTTAAACTGTTTTCACTTATGTTCGTCTTTACAAACATATTTTTCGTCCAGTTCATCCTCATATGGACAAAACATTTTTGGGAGAAAAAAGAAGAAGAGTGTAAAATCAGTGTCAGACTCATTAAATTCAAACTTATATCAGTTTTTATTTCATAATTTTGACTTCACTTAATCATACTTTTTTAAAAAGAATTTTGAAAAGCTCCACATACCCCCGTGCGATACCTCCACCCCCCCCACCCCCCCCCATACCTACATTATTGGAAAAAAAAATTAGATGAGATAAAAAGAAAAAAATATGATATATTCATAATTTATGATATATGATTTATTTGTCATGTCACATTTATTAAGTAATGAGTCTATTCTGAGAGTATAAAGTACATATATTTATATAAATGTAAAGAGTATAAAGTACATATATTTATATAAATGTAAAGAGTATAAAGTACATATATTTATATAAATGTAAAGAGTATAAAGTACATATATTTATATAAATGTAAAGAGTATAAAGTACATATATTTATATAAATGTAAAGAGTATAAAGTACATATATTTATATAAATGTAAAGAGTATAAAGTACATATATTTATATAAATGTAAAGAGTATAAAGTACAGATATTTATATAAATATAAAGAGTATAAAGTACAGATATTTATATAAAAATGTAGGGAATAAAAGTAAAAAGTTGCCAGAAAAATAAATACTCAAGTACAGATACCTAAAAATCTACTTCAGTACAGTAAAGGAATTACTTTTACTTAATGAGGTGTTTAGGACACAATAAAAAATATATGTGTATAATGGAACAGTGAGTATACTTCACATGAGAGACAGACAGTTTTATTCTGTAATGAACCCTAACCCTAATGAATAATAATAATGATGATAACAATAATAATAATAATAATGATAATGATAATAATACCTCAAACTTATATAGTGCTTTTTTGGACACTCAAAGACAGGAGTTGTTTTCAGTTTGTTTAGAACTCAGTGAAATGAAGAACTTTATTTGATTTGTGTAAATGATTATCATCAGGATAAGAAAGATAAATAAACCTTTACTGGAATATTCCCTTAAGTTACACAGTGACGACCACAAAGAGCAGATGAGTAAATGGATTACATCAAAAGAAGCTGCTGTTTCTACATTGATTAGATGTGATTATAGACAGTATTGACTGTGACACAAGCTGCACTGGACACAAAGACACATTAATGAAGTCATTATCAGATAAAAAGTCCAAATTCTCAGTCACTAAGTATTAATCCATATATGAAAACACACACTGTGGTTTTTGGAGTAAATTAAAAGTGTCATTCTGCTAAAACAACTTTTCCACTTTTGTCCTTTTGGAACCTGACGGCTCACCCAGCGTTACCATGGTGATGGCTCACCCAGCGTTACCATGGTGATGGCTCACCCAGCGTTACCATGGTGATGGCTCACCCAGCGTTACCATGGTGATGGCTCACCCAGCGTTACCATGGTGATGGCTCACCCAGCGTTACCATAGTGATGGCTCACCCAGCGTTACCATGGTGATGGCTCACCCAGCGTTACCATGGTGATGGCTCACCCAGCGTTACCATGGTGATGGCTCACCCAGCGTTACCATAGTGATGGCTCACCCAGCGTTACCATGGTGATGGCTCACCCAGCGTTACCATGGTGATGGCTCACCCAGACTTAACACATGTTCCTTTAACAGTGGTTCATCACCTCCACTGGCTGCATACTGCATTCACACTAAACAACAACAGGAACCAGAGACCCAGAAAAAGATGGTGTCACCCACCTGGGGTTAAGCCCCTCCCCCATTGCAGCCAATCTGCAGTAGCATTAGCATTAGCATCTACTAGAGCAGACGGCGCCACAGTAGCAGCTGCACAAACTGTAAAAAAGTGTTGGATCAAACTGGTTCATGTGTCTCTGTGGAAATAAAGACTGTTTTTTTACTGCACGTTTTCAAAACAAGTGACGTCACCAAACCTAGCTGGATGTTACTCTGGGATGGTAAACACACACAGAGCCAGAGGGGAGGGGGGAGTGTTCCTTCACACATTCTGAGCCAATCACAGACGCCTCATCAGCGCGTCATGGACATGTATGAGGAAGTAGAAGTAAACTGTGTTGTTCCACCTCCGGTCATTTTTCTACCGTGAAAAAACAACTGGAAACAAAACAATCTGAACGTTTTTATAAATAGAACCAACACACAATGAATTCAATAACAATAAAGAACAACTATATTAATAAATAAGCATAGAATGAGTCCTTTAATAAAGTTAATATTAATCAATAACCATAGAATGAGTCCTTTGGTGAAATAAACATTAAAAATGCTTTGCTACAAGCAAAATCTGCGAGAGCTACTTAAAGATGTTACAAGATCGTCCTCTTGGTGGCCAGATGGTCTGAGTATTACCGAGTACCTGCTGCAGGGATCATCAGGTGGGAGCCATCTTTCCTTGATGTTTCACCCCTTTAATCCCAGAACATCTCCAGCTGGTTGGGCCCACGGTCAGGGACGTCTCCCTGCCACTCCCTGCAGCTGGACGTGGGACTATGCATGGCAGGGGCGTCACTCCCTGAGTCAGGTCAGCACCTGGCCGCATACCATGCTCGGCACTTAGTGGAGTCTGGACTCTCCTACTTCAGGGTTCCAACTACGGTTCCTTACCAGCCATATCCATCTTGATGCTGTCTCGGCTGCCACAGCTATCTCCCCTGTGGCTTTCTTGAGAAGATTGGGTTCCAAACCGATCTTCTGAAGAAAGTATCGCACTGATGTTGCTGGGAAACCGCACCAGCCGATCTCAATGGGGAACAAGGCTGCATACCATCCTTTGGTAAGTGCCTCATTAATCAGATCCTGATATTTAGCTTTCTTCAGTTGGTGCGAAATGGCAAGCCTGTCCTCCCAGAGCACGGTTAGCTCTACTAGCAAGATGGTCTTCGTGCTCCTGGATAGTTAGACCATATCTGGTCTGAAGGTAGTTACAGCCACCTCTTCTGGAAAAACAAGTTTTCTTTTTAGGTCCACTTGCATCTCCCAGTTTTAAGCTCTGTGAAGGATGGCAGGTGGATTCTTGGCAGCTGTTCTTGCCTTGCCTTTGGAACTGGATTTATTTGTGTGGTGGTGCTTGGTGTCTGTTGGCCCTTGTCCTCAGCTGTTCTGTCCATTTGGCCACTTCTGTGAGGACCTTATCGTGTCTCCACCTGAAGTGGCCTTCTCCCAGTGCTTTCGGACATCCTGTTAGGATGTGGTTCAGGGAGCACAGGGGATTTCCACACTGCTTGCAGGATGGGTCCTCCTCCCTCCCCAAGATATTCAGATTGTTGGGGGTAGGTAAGAGGTCGGCAACCGCTCGCAAGAGGAAGGACAGCTTGCCCTGGTCGGTAACCCAGATTTCCTTCCAGGACAATGGGTGACCCAGGGCTTTGTCCCACTGTGTTAGGTTTTATACTTGCGCAGATGCACAATCAGCTATTCGTTCAGAACAGGAGACACAATTCTTCTTTAGCCTCTCAATGGCATATTTATTTTTAACAATAACTGGACAGTTGGACTGAATATGGCTGACGTTCTCTCTCAGACAACTGAACTTAACTGACTTGACCGGAAGAGAAAAATGCAAAACTTACACTTAAGTACCCTTGCCTACGGCAACTCTAGTGTTCCAAAATTAACACTGTACCATTGTACAATTACATATTGACTCTTGTAGCAAATAAAGAATACAACATATTTATATCCTATTAAACCTGAGGACATATTTTTCTCATATTTTAACACACTGCAACCACTGCCCTTGAGCTGTAAGCCCTGTTGCCTTTATCCACCGGTCGTCTTCTGCTGTCTCACGGACCCATTGCACCACAAGCTCTCTCTTGCCTTTAGGGTTGGTCTTGCTCCACCTCCTGGTGTTGTAGTGACCCAGCCCCAGCCGTCCTTGACAGACCACCCCAACAATTTCTTGTTGCCTCCAGTGTGCTTCTGCTTCCTTTACTGCGACCTGGGGGTTCTACTTCCTGCCACACTTGATGGACTTGTTGCCGTGTCTGATTTTCTCATCTTCAGACAGGAGCAGTGTGTTGACTGCTCTTGCCTCAGTGGCTTTGAATTCTTTCACCACTGATGAGACTGGCAGGCGGAGCTTTGATGTCTTGCTGTAAAGATTCACAGCGCTGAACGACAGGGTGACTCCCAGCCATCTTCGTATGAATTTGCTGCACAGTCTCTCCATTGCCTCAACCTGAGTCATAGGGAAGTCATATAACAGGAATGGCCATTGTAGTCTAGGTATGATGCCATTCTGGAAGCACCACACCTTCAGCCTCCCAGCTGACTGTTTGTCTTGAGCCAGATGTTTAACTACGCCACAGTGCTTTTGAGGTTTCCGCCATCCTTCAGGGTGCTGTCATAGTTCTTTCCGAGGCATTTGATTTGCTGGTCCTGAATAACTGGGATCTCCAACCCTTGAATACTGAAGATGTTTTTTTTCTCAACTTCCCTTTCAGTATGCTTAGGCTCCTAGATTTATTTGGGTTGAACTGCATTCGTGACCAAGAGGCCATCTTCTCCAGAGAGCTTAGTATTCACCGTGTTCCTTGGATGGACAGCGTCATCACCGTAACAACATCCATAAATGCTCTGCAGGATGAATGTCTTGTATCATCGTCTGCTTTTGGTCCTCTACTTTACATTCCTGCTGCCTTAAGTAGGAGGTTCATGGCAGCCACGAACCGAACCACGGATACCATGCATCCTGCCATGATGCCCTTCTCAAGTCTCTGCAATCTGGTTGTGAAATCTCCCACTGTAAACCTCATCTTCAGTGAATCCATGTGAGACATCACAAGCTTGGTCACCTCAGATGGAACTTGGTAGTACTCCAATACTTTTTGGATCAGCTGGTGAGGTATGCTTGGGTAGGCCTTGGTGAAATCCAGCCATAGGACGGAGAGTGTGTTGCTGTTGGTCTTTGCTTCCTTGATGATCTGGCTGATTGCTGCTGTATCCTCCAGACATCCGGAGTATCCTGGGACTCCTCCTTTTTGGAAACTTGTGTCTACATACTTGTTGGCAACAAGGTACGATGTGTATCTTTTTGCAGTGATGGCCCAGAATATTTTCCCTTTGACATCTAAGAGGGACATTTCTCGAAATTCGTCGAGTGCAGATGAGTTTTGTTCCTTGGGGACAAAACAGCCCTCAGCGACTGTCCAGAGCCAGGGTTCCTGCTTCTTTTTCCAGAGTGTCCTGAAGAGCTTTGCTGGCCTCTTCAGAAGTAAGGGGCAGTTCTTGTAGATCCTATAGGTCGTGCCTAAGAGTCCCGGGGCAGACCCAGCTCTGGCTTTCTCCACTACTTTCCTTACATCTTCAAGAGTGAACTCTGCCATGTTAAAGGGGATGTTTGGCTTGAGTATTGGTGGGAGGAATGGACAATCTCCCAGTGGGATATCTCTGCTTGGATCACTGTGGGCAGCTGCCACACTGTCCTCCACTTCCTCCCTTGTGCATGTCAGTCTTCCACCTTTTGGCTTTCCAAGGATGCCGGCTGTGAACTGGAAGGGATTGTTAAAGAATGCCCTCCGCCGTCTGCGCTTCTCGCTCTGCTTTCTCCGGCTTGCCTCGGTCTTTCGAAGCCGCATCAGGGTTTTCCGTAGCTCTGAACTTAGTTCATTTAGGGCTGCTTTCCGCCACCTTTTCTTGAGTGATCGTAGTTCTTTCCGTAGTTCTGTGATCTGGCGCTGCCTTCTGCTAGGGCCTGCAGGTGGCTTGACTGTTTGGCCTTCCTTCACACCAGAGGCATCATGGAATGCCTGATGCACAAATTGCACCATGGTCTTCATCTTCTTGGTTCCATCTCCTGTCAGGAGGTTGTCCAGAGTGATGCTCAGATCTCCATCCAATTGCCGCCATCTGCTGCTGGTGGTAGATTCAGCCTGGGTTTCCCCTCGAAGCCCTCCAGATTCTCTGATTCACCCCCTCTTGTGCTCTGAAGTGGTTCAGTAGAGAGGTCTGGGGCACTGTGGTTTGCCTCCTGGCCCGTGTCCTCCCTCGACTGACAAGCAATGCTAATAAACTCAGAGATGGCTCTCTGAGTCATAACTTTAATAAAGTTAATAGAAAAAAATCCCCGGATGTTTTCTCTTTTATCCAATCTTGACCTGAAGCAAACTGTAAATGACCTTTGACCCTCAGTGAGACAGATGTAAACCTTTGTCCTATTAGTGTAAACTAAGAGGGTCACCCTAAGACCTGCAGATATGACCACAGTATCTATAGTTGTTAACATTCATTTACATGTTTCTATGGTCGTTAACATTGATTGACATGTTTCTATAGTTGTTAACATTGATTGACATGTTTCTATGGTTGTTAACATTCATTTACATGTTTCTATAGTTGTTAACATTCATTTACATGTTTCTATGGTCGTTAACATTGATTGACATGTTTCTATGGTTGTTAACATTCATATACATGTTTCTATGGTTGTTAACATTGATTGACATGTTTCTATGGTTGTTAACATTCATTTACATGTTTCTATGGTTGTTAACATTGACTGACATGTTTCTATGGTTGTTAACATTCATTTACATGTTTCTATGGTTGTTAACATTCATTTACATGTTTCTATGGTTGTTAACATTCATTTACATGTTTCTATGGTTGTTAACATTGATTGACATGTTTCTATGGTTGTTAACATTGATTGACATGTTTCTAGGGTTGTTACAATCATTTACATGTTTCTAGGGTTGTTACATTCATTTACACGTTTCTATGGTTGTTAACATTCATTTACACGTTTCTATGGTCGTTAACATTCATTTACACGTTTCTATGGTTGTTAACATTCATTTACATGTTTCTATGGTTGTTAACATTGATTGACATGTTTCTATGGTTGTTAACATTTATTTACATGTTTCTATGGTTGTTAACATTCATTTACATGTTTGTATGGTTGTTAACATTGATTGACATGTTTCTATGGTTGTTAACATTGATTGACATGTTTCTATGGTTGTTAACATTGATTGACATGTTTCTATGGTTGTTAACATTCATTTACATGTTTCTATGGTTGTTAACATTCATTGACATGTTTCTATGGTTGTTAACATTCATTGACATGTTTCTATGGTTGTTAACATTGATTGACATGTTTCTATGGTTGTTAACATTGATTTACATGTTTCTATGGTTGTTAACATTCATTTACATGTTTCTATGGTTGTTAACATTCATTGACATGTTTCTATGGTTGTTAACATTCATTGACGTGTTTCTATGGTTGTTAACATTCATTGACGTGTTTCTATGGTTGTTAACATTCATTGACATGTTTCTATGGTTGTTAACATTGATTGACATGTTTCTATGGTTGTTAACATTCATTTACATGTTTCTATGGTTGTTAACATTGATTGACATGTTTCTATGGTTGTTAACATTCATTTACATGTTTCTATGGTTGTTAACATTCATTTACATGTTTCTATGGTTGTTAACATTCATTTACATGTTTCTATGGTTGTTAACATTGATTGACATGTTTCTATGGTTGTTACAATCATTTACATGTTTCTAGGGTTGTTACATTCATTTACATGTTTCTATGGTTGTAAACATTGATTGACATATTTCTAGGGTTGTTAACATTGATTGACATGTTTCTATGGTTGTTAACATTCATTGACATGTTTCTATGGTTGTTAACATTCATTGACATGTTTCTATGGTTGTTAACATTCATTTACATGTTTCTATGGTTGTTAACATTCATTTACATGTTTCTATGGTTGTAAACATTGATTGACATATTTCTAGGGTTGTTACATTCATTTACATGTTTCTAGGGTTGTTACATTCATTTACACTTTACTATATTTACTTCAGGTCAAAATTGGATAAAACAGAAAACAGCAGTTATCAGTTTTTCTATTATTCATTTAAACACAAAAGAGGAAAACTGAAAAAAAAATACATGACTATCTTTTTTTTTTAATTTTGGTTTTGGAAACAAATAATGAAGAAATGAGTATTTTTTTTGTCATTGTTTGATTTTGAAAAATGAATGAACAAATGATACAGATTCAATGACTCTCTTGGCCAGAAACGAAATTTAAAAATCATGTTTCTTCCTTATGTTGTCGTTAGCTGGGTAGATACCCAAAAGGAATTTTTTGGATCCAAGTATAACTCTATCTTTAGTATTTCCTCAATGCACTGTTTCACTTCTTCCCAAAATATCCTCATCTGATAACATTGCCACAAATGATGAAAAGTTATGCCCTTTTCTTTGTTACATTTTATGCAAACATCTGGTACTGTGTTATAGAATTTATTCAATTTGACACGAGTGATATATAATCACTCCAGCCAATTGTACTAAAGATATTTTAAACGGGTGTTCCCTGTTTGTAATTGAGCTTTGACGCACACCTCCCACTCCTCAATTTGTTTCTCTTTTAACCATTTCAACTTCCAAGGGACCACATATAGACTGAAGTAGTTTCTCATAAATGTTGATCAAACCTGTCCCAAATGTCACATGACCTAATATTAAACCACCCAAACCTGTCCCAAATGTCACATGACCTAATATTAAACCACCCACACCTGTCCCAAATGTCACATGACCTAATGTAGTTAAACACAGATTCTCACACATCATAAGATATAAACCAGTGTCAGATCAAACATCCACAGCAGGTACAATCACTTATTTGTTAAAAATCCAAATGTCAAACAGCTGATCTGATTTGTTAGACACATATTCTAACAAAAACATCTAAAAGTAATTAAATAATTCTATATAGTCCAAAACATGAATAAATATCCACAAATCACCAAGGTACTCATGAGTGCCTTGGCCTTTTGCTGTTTTTGAAATGGATTAAGCCTGTCACCAAAGAGCACCATCCCTACTGAAGACAAGTTCCAGGTAGCACTCCAAATAGACTTTATTCTTAAATATCCACAAATGTTTTATCTATTGCATCATTTAACAGGACCTGCTTCCAATATCCCAGTTTATCTGAATATTTTCATTCATAATATAATCAAACACCAACTGCATGTTGTTAAAATGGTTCAATAACATTTAATTGACTTTGTTAACAATTGAGTGAAAGTTTAAAGGGTTAAATACGTTTAGATAAATGAACAATTGCTTCTTCTGACAATAATGGTATATAATGCATTTCCCACATCACATAAAATGTTACATGCTTCTATGGTTGTTAACATTCATTTACACTTCAATATATTTACTTCAGGTCAAACCTTTAACCCCAACAGTAAACGTCCCTTATCTGTTTTTTTCTATTATTCATCTAAACACAAAAAGAAAAACTGAAAAAACACATTATCCTTTTTTTAAATTTTGGTTTTGGAAACAAATAATGAAGAAATTAGTTGTTTTTTTCATTTTTACTTTTAGTTTTATTTTGAAAAACAAATGAACAAACACAGATCCCCAACACTGCACTTTTTTATACTTTTGCTGTGTTTATTTTTTCATAATAAAACTTAATTTCACTCTCATAAGGACTAATGAACTCTGATCCAAAAACTAAAACTGAACCAGTTTATTTCAACAAAATAAAAAACATTCATTCTATTTTATAAATGAATCACTTATACAGAAGATTGAAAGACATTTTAAAAAACAAACAAATATCAAACATGTTTTTACAGAATAATGTCCAGCGTTTGTGCGACCATCTGAACGGCCGTCAGTGGATCCACGATGTCTTTGAGTTTATTTTTTGTTAAAACCCACTCTGGTACAAACCTGAAAAAACAAAAACACATTTATTTTAAATTCAACTGTTAATAACTTCATTAAAAATTAATTCCTCATGTTTGGAATTTTATGGAAAATGATTTATACAAAACATACTTCAACCTATTCATTTATTTTCCACTCACATCATCAAATTAGATTAAATTTGATGAAACATTTGTTAAATATTTGATCTTTTTTTGTCCGTTAAAATGATGAAAAATGACGAATGGAACCCACGACGGATGTTTACGTCCAGTTGAAGACCATCACATGTGTGTAGGAAAACTGAACGGTGTCGTTGCTATGACGATGAAAAGGATTACCATCTGAAGAGGCCGATTAGAAAATGAGTTTTTTGAGTTGAAATATTTCAGTGCGCTCTCGATGAGCCAACTTCATCTTTACTGAAGTAGTTCTATATATAAAAAATAAAAAATAAATAAAATTGCTCTGGTGTTCAGGGCTTGTTCTTGTGCAGTCATGAGTAGCGCCTCTGTGCTGTCCTTTAGTCCAGCCTTTTCCAGACACTGGTATGTCTTTTCCATATCAGCCACTTCCTCAATTTGTCGATCGTACACGCCATGCAAGGGTTTGTCCTTCCATGATAGCCCCTCTGGTTCCTCGACCTTACTGAGCTTTTGTTGCCTGAGGCATTCACTTAGCAGTTAGTCATTGGGGCCATTTTCTTGATGTATTCCTGGAGGTTCACCATTTCCTCGTGGACAGTAGTTCTGACACTTACTAGTCCTCGGCCCCCTTCCTTTCTCTTAGTGTACAGCCTCAGGACACTGGACTTGGGGTGGAACCCTCCATGCATGGTAAGGAGTTTCCTTGTCTTGATATCAGTGGCTTGTATCTCTTCCAGTGGCCAGGATATTATCCCAGCTGGGTATCTGATTACTGGCAGGGCATAGGTGTTAATGGCCTGGATCTTATTTTTACCGTTCAGCTGACTTTTCAGGACCTGTCTTACCCTCTGTAGGTATTTGGCTGTGGCTGACTTCCGAGCTGCCTCCTCATGATTACCATTTGTCTGTGGGATCCCTAGGTATTTGTAACTTTCCTGCACATCTGTGATATTCCCATCCCAATGTCTTTGCTGTAGATCCGGGTGAGGTGAATTAGGGAATCAATGTCACGCTCATTCTTGGCATACAGCTTGATGTCATCCATGTAGAGGAGGTGGTTGATGGATGTTCCACTTCGGAACTGGTATCCGAAGCCACTCTTTGAGATGATCTGGCTGAGGGGGTTTAGGCCTATGCATATATATATATATATATATATATATATATATATATATATATATATATATATATATATATATATGTGTGTGTGTGTGTGTGTGTGTGTGTGTGTGTGTGTGTGTGTGTGTGTGTGTGTGTGTGTGTGTGTGTGTGTGTGTGTTGACTTCTGAAATAGCAAACAAAAGCTACTGTACCAAATATTAACATTAATTTTCTCAGCTGTTCAAATACTTATTTGCAGCTGTATCACACAAATAAATCGATAAAAAATCATACATTGTGATTTCTGGATTTTTCTTTTTAGTTTATCTCTCTCACAGTGGACATGCACCTATGATGAAAATTTCAGACCCCTCCATGATTTCTAAGTGGAAGAAATAGCAAAATAGCAGGGTGTTCAAGTACTTATTTTCCTGAGTGTGTGTGTATATATATATATATATATATATATATATATATATATATATATATATATATATATATATATATATATGTGTGTGTGTGTGTGTGTTAAAAAAAAAGTGTTAAATTTAAAAACATATATTTATAAAATATAATTATTATATGAATATTTATTAAATTAACATTTTTATTCAACACCTTCAACAGTGAAAATTAAAAAACTAAAGAAAACAACTGTTTCATTTAGTTGCGTTCTTTAACCAGATTAATCATGACGATAGATTAATGTGCTTTTATTTTGCCAGCTCTAATATTTGGAAGAAGTTCAAGTATTTTTCAGTTCATCTTTGTTCATGTCTTTGTTTACAGATATCTTTTTGTTTCGATGACATCTGTCCAAAAATAAAACCGAACTCTTCTACATTTGTTCTGTGGTAAAAGGTTTTACGTACTTTGGTGACGTGTGGACTTTCCGAGGTGTGGCCTGAAAATAAAAGCTCCCGTTGATGGAGGCGTTCATCTTTTGTTTGACCACCGTTCTTTGGGCGTCCATCTTGTGTTTGCGAGCAGTGAGGCGGTAAATACTTTGGATCCTGTTGAGGACTTTGGGCAGTTTCATAACCTCCTGAAGAAAATGAGACAGACTTTTAAAAACCAGCAGTATTTTCAAAAAGTGAATTTAAATACAACAAACTGATCAACACTTTTATGCCACAAATAACTGCAGACATGAATTATTTTATTATACACTACATTTTAACCACTATATACACACACGTATATATATATATATATATATATATATATATATATATATATATATATATATATATATAGTTATAGTCAGTGTGTTTATATTTATAGTTATAGTCAGTGTGTTTATATTTATAGTCAGTGTGTTTATAGTTATAGTCAGTGTGTTTATAGTTATAGTCAGTGTGTTTATAGTTATAGTCAGTGTGTTTATATTTATAGTCAGTGTGTTTATATTTATAGTTATAGTCAGTGTGTTTATAGTTATAGTCAGTGTGTTTATAGTTATAGTCAGTGTGTTTATAGTTATAGTCAGTGTGTTTATATTTATAGTCAGTGTGTTTATAGTTATAGTCAGTGTGTTTATATTTATAGTCAGTGTGTTTATAGTTATAGTCAGTGTGTTTATAGTTATAGTCAGTGTGTTTATAGTTATAGTCAGTGTGTTTATAGTTATAGTCAGTGTGTTTATATTTATAGTCAGTGTGTTTATAGTTATAGTCAGTGTGTTTATATTTATAGTCAGTGTGTTTATATTTATAGTCAGTGTGTTTATATTTATAGTCAGTGTGTTTATATTTATATTTATAGTCAGTGTGTTTATATTTATAGTTATAGTCAGTGTGTTTGTATTTGTTCGTACCATTGCTCGTTCTTTATCTTGTAGAAGCAGAAGTAGAAGGAAACAGGTTTTGGTGAAGATACTTCCTCCTTTTTCGGACACTTTATCCCCTGCCTTCTCTCTGTACCTCTGTAATAAGTCCAACAGAGTCCCCACACTGTCCTCTACTGAATAAACAGCCTGGATGGTCTGATGATACTGAGGACAAAGACACAAACAAAACCCATTCAACGTCTACAACTGTTACTCGAGAAATAAAAACATTCACATACACTCTGTGTCTGGATGGTTTTGGATTCGTAAATCTATTTTTCCATATTTAAATTATTAATTTTAAGCCGAGTGAAAAAAAAAAATAACGCTCGGGGAGCACCACACACACAAACACACACACTATCATTTACCTACTGCTACACATGTTACTTAATCTAACCCAACATTGGTTAAGAGAGATTATTGTAATCAACGTATGTGTGTGTGTGTGTGTGTGTGTGTGTGTGTGTGTGTGTCCGTGTCCACAGACACTCATCATGCTATAACTAATTGAAAACTGTAATTATCAACAGTAAATTACATGGACATATATAGTTAATGTGCATCACATACAATGATCCTTTTGAGTAAAGGTCAAAGGTCAAGGTCACAATTAACTAAAAGGTCAAAATCACATTATGGGTTATAATTCCAGAACAGAGGGTCACAGAACTTTCAGATTGGTACCCAACAATGCAGAATGAAGACTTATACAATTCTCATAATTAGTGTTATTTTCAGATCTCTGGAGGTCAAAGGTGACATGTGTCCAAATTAACTTGTGTAACACCGTTTGTGTCAAACATAGACATATCACACTATAACTTAATTAATACTGGATATATTATCATAAGGCCAAACAAAATAACACGTGTGGTTCCGGTCACCCGACCGACCCAATGTTTTTACGACGAAAATGCCGACTATGTAAACATTTTATCAGTTTGTCAAAATAAATTAAATATAATGAAGCGGCCGACTGCCGACTCTTATCTTTGAAATTCCCAATAACTGATGATGAGAGAATTTATTTCTCCGTATTTAGTTCGTATTCATGTTTACCAATATCTGTCACCTGTCTGACCACCGTGATTTATGACTAGCGACAAACGACGACCATATACATGGTGTCCATGTCCATCAAAACAACCCTCAATGCATGTGATTGCTGCGCCAGTTTTGATTGGCTGTTGGCCTCTTGATGAATCTTTGGTACATGGTCTGTTAATTTCCCACTCACTTCACACTTGGTTTGTTTCAAAAACACCAGCGTTTGTTTATTCATTGGGAAGATGGTTTCATATCTTTATGGAGCATCTCTTGGTCACACAGACTTGTGTGTCTGGTGTGGGGAACCAAATACAAATTCTCTTCCAGAGCTAAAAAATAAATTTAAAACTGTACTCCCGCTCTGTCAAGATTGTGAGGAATGTCAAGAAGCCAGTAACAAAACAGCAGTATGGTAAGAGGAAATAAGTTGAACAGTAAATAGATAGCTGTATATGTCCACTAAAGCCTTCAATATTGGGGCCTTTATTTCATTAAATAATATTTAGATGTGGATAGAATTTACATTTGTAATTAAACTGTATTTTTGTTGAAAAAAAATCAATAAAAGACAAAATGTTGATGTCAAATCAGATTTTATTGTATTTCAATCATCTAAAATTCATTTATGCTCTCTGAAAACATTCTGTAAATATACATGTACATGTACATGGAAAATCTGAGGCAATGTGTTGATTTTCTAACTGCTGGAAAGAATAACTGATATTAAATCTGAATTTGTGGAGCTGCTTTTTAGAAGACGGGTATATAAAATTGTAAATAAAATAAAATATGGATGACCCACCTACCTACCCAATTTTTCCTATCCATGTGATGGGAACCACATATATTATTTTGTTTGGCCTAATATTACACACACTGACACATATATACATATAACCAAATTATCAATATTGCAAAAGGCCAAAGGCCAAGATCACATTTAGCAGAAAGGTCAAAATCACATTAATCACACATCTAATTCAAGAACAGGCTGTCATAGAAACTGGAGATTGGAACAAAATAGGGGCGGGGTTAAATGTCCTCTGAATACTAGTTTAAATTATAGACTCTGAATAGCAGCCATTGTGTGAAATTTCTATTTCCCAGGCAATATTTTTAAGGACTTTCAAGGATAGTGATTTTTTTATGCCCGTCATGGGAAGTTACCATATTTTATCTATATTTGACTTGAATGCAAATCTTGTACCTGATAAATTAGTTGTAGAGTTTAGTGTTTATTGAGTAATGTCCATTAATCAAACATGATGCGTTCAGTAAATTAAGCAGCGTGGGAATAAGGAACAACTCAAAAACAAAACTCAACAAAACAAAAAATCCTAGTGCTTTGGTCCTTTTGCTGAACTGGTTTTGCAGAACAGATACTGTCTAAATATGTTGATCAGATGTGAAAGGGAACAGAAACTTTGTTCTGTGCATCATCAGCTGATTTTAATTTTAAAGGGACAGTTCAGTATTTTTAACATGAATGTGTTTGTCATCAGCGTCTTTACCCTGGTGCACCCACAGTGACTCTGTCCCTCTATTCTGACTCCGCCCCTTTACCCTGGTGCACCCACAGTGACTCTGTCCCTCTATTCTGACTCCGCCCCTTTACCCTGGTGCACCCACAGTGACTCTGTCCCTCTATTCTGACTCCGCCCCTTTACCCTGGTGCACACACAGTGCAGACTTGTGCTGCTTTGCAGAGATGTATATTCTAAGAATGTTCTAGTTTAAATCAGTTTTTAAACCTGCATGGAACAAACACAATAGCAGTGGTAACAATAAAACTGTAATAACCTGAATATAAGACCACCCTTTTATTTTTAAGACTAATTTTGCATGTGTGTGTGTGTGTGTGCGTACCTTGGACAGATTGAGGAGGATCTGAATAGAGTATGTAATAACGTCCATGCAGGGTACACTTCTGTTACAGCAGCGGATGAGGGTGAAGATGATGTTAGTGGCGTCGCTCTGTACCAGACGTTCACAACACTCTGGGGAAAGTCGAGTGGAGATTTCTGTGTACGAGAAAAAAACCTTTCATTAGGACATGCAGCGTTATGGCACACCCAGGCCTCTACAGTGCGCCCATTTCACTCGCATTTGCAGCAAATATTTCATCATGCGAACGAGGAAAACAAAACAGTCGCACATGTGCGAGTGCTTCTTGCAGCAACAATAAGGCACACTAGGGTTGTCAAAAAATCGATTTTAGATACTAAATCGATATTGACCCTTGGTATCTAATTAGATACTAAGTTGCTGGAAAATCGATTTTTGTTTTTATGGCGCGTCGCCGCTTTTTTGTAGCGGGTAACGTTAAGAATTGTAAACAGGCATCAACGCGGTCAGCTCTGGCACAGCCGTAATGCCGGCGTGTAAGTTAAAGTCTCTTTTTTTCTCCAGCTGCCTCTGACAGCACACGGGATGACGCCAGTGCGACCACAGACCTATACACTATTTCTATAGGTCTGTGATTGGACCATCCCATGTAACTTTGCTTTTAAAGGCCTCCATATAGTCGAACGTTTATGCGCGTGGGCGGCAGCCAGGCGGTAGCGCATAGTATCACGTTACCACCACGGAGGCCACCGTGAGCATGTCAGCCTATCATTTTTGACGTGCGCGCTGCTAGTCCCGTATGGCAAGACAAAGTGTTCACATAGCCACGCGTTGTCTTTATTACATCACGCGTTACAGAACGCGTTCTCGCACGCACACTGGCGCGCTATCACGCGTTACAGGACGCGTTCTAGTACGCGCGCCGGTGCGCGCAATGGCACACGTTCCATAACGCTTGCTAGAACGCATGCTATATGGTAATGATCTTCTCCCACTGATTTTCTCCGCCAATTAATTTGTAGTGCTTCCAGCAAATTACTGGCCAACACGAGTCCAGAATAACTGAGCACTGATCTGACCTTCACAAACGAAGTGCATTCACTCAATGTTTATTTTTTGCTAAATATTTTTGACTTTTCCTTCATCAATCTACTTTATTTAACTTGTTCAACTTTAGTATCTATTCTTACGGGTTTGTTTATTGTATTTTAATTCTTATTTTGTTGTGTTAATCTAACACATGAGCTGGCTGTAGGTTTAGTTAAAAAATTCAGACAAATTCAAGTGTTTTTTTAACTGTTATTTTACTGAGAATTTTGTTCATGGAACTGATGTACAGGTGTCGAAAAGCAAGTGATTAAGAAAAAGAAAAAGCCCAAACTAAAACTACTGGAACCAAATTACAACAAATTCCTTCTTCTTCTTCTTTTTTTTTTTTTACTTCATTTTGGGTTTGGTGGGTTTTTGTTTTTTGTCCTTTTTTCCACGTATTTCTTATTTTGTGAATATATATTAGTTTCTGTTGTTTATTTTTCTGTTTTTTATTTTATTATTTTTCTTTAATTGTGTTCTGTTAGTGTCTTACTTTGTTCATGTTACATATTATTTTGTTGGTTTATTATTCATTTTTGTTCATTTCACTGATCACTGACTGTTTTTTGTTCATTGTGTTGTTTATTTTATCTTATTTTATTTTTTTACTGTGTCTCAGTCTCAGGAGTTAAAGGGTTAATCATTCTAAAATGGATCTAATAACAAGGCAGCCAATACAACGTTCTAAAATGTATCAAAGGACAAAGCATCCCATAATACAAAGTTATGTTATGGTCTGCTCTAAATTAACACAAATAATAATAATAATAATAATAATGGATTAGATTTATAAAGCGCTTTTCAAGGCACCCAAAGCGCTTCACATTAGTGTTCCATTATTCATTCACTCTCACATGCTCCCTCTGGTGGTGGTAAACTACATATGTAGTCACAGTTGCCCTGGGGCAGACTGACAGAAGCGTGGCTGCCATTTCGCGCCTACCTACTCTGACCACCACCCAACATTCATACTCATTCATACACCAGTGTGAGTGACACTGGAGGCAAGGAGGGTAAAGTGTCTTGCCCAAGGACACAACGGACTGACTAGGACAGAGCGGGAATGACAGCAGTCATGACAGCAGTCATTCAAGAATGTTGGTATCTGTGCGCAAGTACTGCACTGTAAATAAATAAACATTTAAAACTAAAACCGACTTGTGCCCCTATTTTTTTCTTGTGTGCTCCTAAATGTTTTAACTTAGGGGCACATGTGCTCCTGGAAAAAAAAGTTAGCGTAGAGCCCTGGGCACAACGTCACTACTGAACCCAGATCAGACGAAGGTAGGTCTTTGTACCTTTGCAAGCAACTCTAATACTGTGTTCAATACACACAGTACACTTACACTCTGATTCTATACTTCACTGTGATTGGTCGACCAGTTTCAGGGAAATCTAGCCAAATGTTACATTGAGTGAAACTAGGCTACTATGATAGAACATCAGATTTAGTGACGCTAGGAGGAGCTAGTGTGGCTAGACTACTATGATAGAACATCAGATTTAGTGACGCTAGGAGCTAGTGTGGCTAGGCTACTATGATAGAACATTAGACTTAGTGACGCTAGGAGGAGCTAGTGTGGCTAGGCTACTATGATAGAACGTTAGACTAAGTGACGCTAGGAGGAGCTAGTGTGGCTAGGCTACTATGATAGAACATCAGATTTAGTGACGCTAGGAGGAGCTAGTGTGGCTAGGCTACTATGATAGAACATCAGATTTAGTGACGCTAGGAGGAGCTAGTGTGGCTAGGCTAGTATGATAGAACATTAGATTTACTTACGCTAGGAGGAGCTAGTGTGGCTAGGCTACTATGATAGAACATCAGATTTAGTGACGCTAGGAGGAGCTAGTGTGGCTAGGCTAGTATGATAGAACATTAGATTTACTTACGCTAGGAGGAGCTAGTGTGGCTAGGCTACTGTGATAGAACATTAGACTTAGTGACGCTAGGAGGAGCTAGTGTGGCTAGGCTACTATGATAGGACATTAGACTAAGTGACGCTAGGAGGAGCTAGTGTGGCTAGGCTACTATGATAGAACATTAGATTTACTGATGCTATGAGGAGCTAGTTTGGCTAGCTCCTCCTTTCTTTCTTTTTCTGGAAACCTTTTAACACACTATTTGTGCAGTGTTTTACAGTCAAATGTTTCCTCAGTTATTAAAGGATCAAATCCATGCCAGTCTCACAATAGCAGCTCTTCAGCTAAATATAGAAAATATTCTATCATTGTCCTGAAGGCCTTGTGTCCACCGTTACACAAATGACAAAAAACAAAAGTAGGAGTCATCATCAAACTTCAGCAAAGCCTTCATCAGAGGAATGTGTGAATGTGGTGATCCTCCATCAAAACTGTCAAAACTTATTGAGAGTAAAGTGTTGACAGACAGACGGACAACATTTCCATGTCCTCCTCCAGGGCAATGGTGGACAAAAAGAATGAGTGTGTCCTTTGTTTGTTGTTTCCAATTGCTCTTCATAAAACATTAAATGACTCAACTCGGGACTTACCTAGATTTTTCAGGGCCTCCAGAATATATGAGAAGTGTTTGTATCGAAGCAGATAGTCCAGGGCAGACGAAGTCTTGTTGCACAGTTTGTCCTCCTCTTGGGCACTAGCGGTGACTTTCTGCAAGCGATGCCTCAGGTTGACCACCTTGGAATTGTCATTCAGTTTGCGGGAACAGTGTCCTCTCCACAGAGCCTGGGATTCAAAGAAGCAGGAGACAAAGCGGAAAAATAATAATGAAGACAAAAATAACTATTTCCCAAATGTGGGATCAATAAAGTACTTCTATTCTGATCATTTACACTTTTTCTCTCACAATTTATCTAATAATTTATACATTTTTGACTTTTTATCTCGTGCTGCATTAGTGCCTGTGCTATGTTTCAATACCAAGGCTTTGTATTTTCATGGGTACGAGGCTTTGCCAAAGGTTCACAACTCACTGCACTGATGTGCAATGTGTGTTTATATTTCCATGTGCATGGAATCATTGACACTTTATTATTCCTTATTCATCATGGTCCCAAACAAAGTGATTCCCAGTCCGACAACAAACAATGAAGGTCAAAGTTGACCCAAATGGTCAAACACTGAAGGTCAAAGTGGACCCAAATGGTCAAACACTGAAGGTCAAAGTGGACCCAAATGGTCAAACACTGAAGGTCAAAGTGGACCCAAATGGTCAAACACTGACCACAATTAAAACAATCACAATGGTATGGAACAGATTTGCATGTCTTGTTCATGTTAATGGTTTAATAAATAATTTTCTTTTACTTTTAACACATATTTCATACTAAATGTCTATACTTTTATCATTTTTAAAGGGTTTAGGGGGTAGTGTTTGGGGTTAAGGGGGTAGTACTAGGAGCTAGAATGCTGGGGAAAGTACAGACACTGAGTTCTTTCTTCTCTTTCACACCTGTTTTTTTTCATTTTTATAACCTATCTTTCATACCAAGTCTGTTCATGACTAGTCACCTGGTGTCCGCTTTCCCCCCTCCCCCCCTGGGGGGAGTGGTGGCTCTCCTGTCTGCGTGGGAGACATGGACGACAGGATCTGCAGTGTCTCGCCTGTGCCGACCTGTGACCCCGGACACCCGCCCCTGCTTGTCTGGACCAGTCCCCCCTCCATCTATAAATGGACGTTCAGCTATTGCCTGTCCGTCCATGGGAGTGGATCTGTCCTTCAATGTGGTTCTCCTCAAGATTTCTTCTTTTTCCCACTGGGTTTGGAAGTTTTTTCTTGCCGAGAAGGAGGGTCTAAGGACAGGGGGAGGGTCTAAGGACAGGGGGAGGGTCTAAGGACAGAGGGAGGGTCTAAGGACAGGGGGAGGGTCTAAGGACAGGGGGAGGGTCTAAGGACAGGGGGAGGGTCTAAGGACAGGGGATGCCTGGGACTTTTCATGCATCTCTGTAGTTGATTGTGTTTTTGTAAAGCCCTGTGAGACGACTTTGTTGCGATTTAGGGCTTTATAAATAAAATTGAATTGAATTGAATAGTATTGGGGGTCTTGAAACCAATTAGTGCTTTTACATGTAAAACGTGACTCTACTTACGAAAAAAAGTCACGGTACGAAAAAACACTTGTGGAACTAATTAATTTGGTAAATAGAGGTACCAGTGCATTTTCAAGGATTTCAAGCACCCTTCCAAACCCTGTATGTGTACCTGAGCTTTGATGATGCCCTGCTGAGCCTTCCTCTGGCGCTGCAGGAGATTGAACCTTCGGAAGTGCCGCTGAATGACGCAGGCGGCCTTTTGTCGCCGTGACAACCATCGTCTCACTGCTCTCTGGACTATTACCACCTTCATTTTATTTTCCAGGTAAGAACGCCTTTGATGCCAGGTTCTAACCCAACTCTGCCAAAAAAAAAGACAATAATAATAATAAAGTCTTCATAAACTGTTTATTTGCATATAATCAAGAGAAAAATAATAAAATGAAAATAAACACAATAAAAGAAGATATGCAGGGGGAAGATAAAAAGCTGTCTTTGTGTTCACTGTAACTTTCAAAACCATGAAATCATGACAGAAAGACACAGCTGCAGTTAACATTGTGTGGCTCTGTTCGTCCATGTCCAGTTTCCACACTAACACTAATAAAAGACATGTTACTGTCCAGTTAAAATACTCTGACTTTGTTTACTGTCCAGTGTAGTGTTGAACTGGGATAGGATTATAATAGTTGGTGATTTGAACATACATGTTGACAACAACACTGACTCTCTTAGTAATGCATTTAGTGACCTACTAGACGGATTAGGCTTTATCCAAAATGTTCATAAACCAACCCACATTCACAGACACACCCTCCATCTGATCTGAACATTTGCTGTTGAAATTAGTGACCTGGTTGTTTTTACCCATAATCCCATACTCTCAGATGACTTTTTAATGACCTTTCAGTTCATGCTTGAGAATATTTCCACCTCAGTGATTAAAACACAAATGAAAAGGATACTATGTGACCGTGCTGTCTCAAAGTACAAAGAGTTAATTCAGTCACTATTTGTGTCTATGTCATGTGATTATGTAAAGGACACATTTAGTTCCAGTATAGGTGATGAGTTACTCAATAGTACCATGCTCACACTACAAACTACTTTAGATACAGTCTTCTAAATCAGCCACCTGCCTCTTAGATCCAATTCCAACTAAACTTTTTAAACAGATTCTGCATCTAATTATTAGCACTGTCCTAAATATAATTAACACTTTACGATCACCTGGACTTCAATGAACACACTGAGACTGTCTTATTTTACATTAAGACCTGCACAGACAACGTGACAGTGGACAAAAGGATCAGGGTGTTCAACAATGAGAAACCCTGGATGACGGGGGAGGTGCGGTCACTATTGAAGGCCCGAACCACTGCCTTTAAAGCTGGAAACCGGGAGCTGTACACCGCTGCCAGGGCTAATCTAAAAAAGGGGATCAAAGAAGCCAAAAGGGACTACAAGGGAAAGGTGGAGAAACAACTGGCTGAGAATAATGCCAGGAAAGTGTGGCAGGGTCTACAGCACTTGACTAATTACAAGGGTAATCCGTCGGACATTACAGATGCTGATGCCTTGCTAGTGGAGGAACTAAACATCTTCTTCACTCACTTCGAGGCAGAGAGACCTCATCCTGCTCCTCCAACCACACGGCCATCCAACACCCATCCACTTGAGTTGCAGGATCATCAGGTGAGGAGGGCTCTTAAAGCTGTGGACCCACACAAAGCTGCAGGACCAGACAGGGTACTGGGAAAAGTACTGAAGGCCTGCACGGATCAGCTGTCAGGGGTTCTGACAAAGATTTTTAACATCTCCTTGAAACAGGCCACCATTCCATCATGTCTGAAGGCAGCCACCGTTATACCCGTACCAAAGAAGAAAAGTATAAGCAGCCTGAATGACTATAGACCAGTGGCACTTACCTCAGTGGTCATGAAATGCTTCGAGAGGCTAGTCCTGCACCATCTTAAGTCCTGCCTCCCTAAGGACTTTGACCAGCATCAGTTTGCCTACAGGACCAATAGGTCAACTGCGGATGCAATTTCCACTGTCCTCCACGCTGTTGCAAGCCATGGGGAAAAACAGGGCAGCTATGTCAGGTTACCTTTTGTTGATTTTAGCTCAGCTTTTAATACCATCCTGCCCAGTACACTGATCACAAATCTGGCTGACTTGGACTTCCCACCCCTCATCTGCAACTGGATTTACAGCTTTCTGACAAACAGACCACAGGCAGTGAGGGTGGGGCCCCACATATCCTCCACTCGAACACTCAGCACAGGCTCCCCCCAGGGCTGCGTGCTGAGCTCCTTCCTGTACACACTGTACACACATGATTGTGTCCCCCTGCATGACTCCAACATCATTGTAAAATTTGCGGACGACACTACAGTGGTGGGTCTCATCTCTGACGATGATGAGACAGCGTACAGGGAAGAGATTCAGAGACTGGTGGCCTGGTGTTCAGCACACAATCTGCATCTGAACATTAGCAAAACGAAGGAGATGGTGATGGACTGCAGGAGGAGGAGGAGAATAGACCCCACCCCGCTTCATATAGAAGGAGTCTGCGTGGAAAGGGTCTCCTCCTTCAGGTTCCTAGGGGTGCACGTGGCAGATGACCTAAAGTGGCACACCAAAACAGCAGCAGTGGTTGGCAAAGCGCAGCAGAGGCTGCACTTTTTAAGACTGCTGAAGAAATGCCACCTGGACAGAAACCTGATGCTGACGTTCTACTGTTCCACAGTAGAGAGCGTGCTGGCGTACTGCATCACAGTGTGGTACGCCAGCACCACAGCCAAGGAGAAGAAAGCTCTCCAGGGGGTCATCAAGGTGGCCCAAAACATCATCGGCTGCCCCCTGCCTTCCCTGGAAGAGATAGCTGGTTTACGGGGATTACGCTGGGCAAAGAAGATTTTATCAGACCCATCCCACCCTGGCCGGAGCCTCTTCAACCCCCTGCCCTCGGGTAGGAGATACAGGGCCCTGAGGAGCAGAACCAACCGGTTCAGGGACACTTTTTACCCATGGGCAATAAGACTTCTTAATGCTGGATTGTGATCAAGTGTTTTTTATGTATGGATGGTTTTTAACTATGTTTGGATGTTGCTTTTATCTTTATATAGTTTTTAACAAATTTTAGCCTTTTATACAGTTTATTCATATATTATTTATCTTGTATTGCACTTTGGAGTGGGGGGGGTTCCTGCAACATTTCATTGTAACTTGTGTGCAATGACAATAAAGTTTATTATTATTATGATTAATTACTGGATATGTGCCGCAGTCATTTAAATATACTGTTATTAAACCAATTTTGAAAAAAACTACCTTAGATCCTGACATTCTAGACAATTATAGGCTTTTATCTAATCTGCCCTTCCTGTCAAAGGTTTTAGAACGAGTAATAGTTAAACAGCTGTGCCAATACCTGCAGGATAATAGTTTATTTGAACAGTTTCAGTCTGGCTTTCGTGCCCATCAGCACTGAAACAGCGTTAGTTAACGTTACTAATGACTTATTATTAGCCGCTGACGTCGGAATAATATCAGTCCTGGTGTTATTAGACCTTAGTGCAGCCTTTGACACCATTGACCACAGTATCTTAGTGCACAGATTAGAATGTGATATAGGTATTAGAGGAGCAGCCCTCTGCTGCTTTAAATCATATGTGACCCACCACCACGAAACCAGGCATAAGTGTCTGGAAATCAAAACTGAGTTATCTGTGTAGATTGGTAGAGTGGAAACTAAGGTTTAAGATGGTGGAAAAATTATGTTTCTATCATAAGTAGAACCAAAGTTATGGTCATTTTAATATCCACAGTTGGACCTATTATGCAATTTGCATATTTTTAGATATTGTCCGTTAAAGTTTTGGACTGTTTTGGGGTAGGAAGTCCTTAGCAATGCATAATAATTCGTATCCGATTGACAAAAATTATTCACAGATGTTAAAGGACACTCTGATGGACATGTCACAGAAGTTCTATATATTTTAATAATAGGACAGAATTGCAACGTATTATAATCATTTGGCTTACGCCATTGGACAAGAGCATTCAATATAGGCTTTTACCTCGTACCGAACACTTGGATGTTTACGCACGGAACGGAGATCAGTTTGTTCGGCGAAAAGAGGTGGAAGTCGTCTTTGTCTTTGCTCCGCAATCCTTAAACTTTTGTCACCGCTTAAATAATTGACCCAATAAACACCTTTATTGATTGGATTTCAATGTAATGACCACAGGAACTGAACATAGAGGTGTTACGGTACCGTTTTTTGATATGGTGTAAACACAAATAAGGAATAACCTTCCAGCCTAAATTTGGCTGTAGCTCTGAACGGCTCAGCACGACTTATGCCTGGTTTCGTGGTGGCGGGTCACATATTTATCTAATCCATACCAATTTGTTAACGTTAATCAACAATCATCGCAGTCCTCCAGAGTTAATTATGGCGTTCCTCAAGGGTCAGTACTTGGGCCTATTTTGTTTACATTATATATGCTCCCTTTAGGTAACATCATTAGAAATCATGGTATTAATTTTCATTGTTATGCGGATGATACACAGCTATATATATTGATTAAACCTGATCAGACCAGGCAAATAGATAAACTAGGTACATGTGTCCAAGACATAAAAACTTGGATGAGTGCCAATTATCTTTTATTGAACCCTGAAAAAACTGAAGTCATAATTGACTCCATGTCGAGTGGAGCCGGTTGAGATGGCACGGGTATCTCGTGAGGATGCCTCCTGGATGCCTCCCTGGGGAGGTGTTCCGGGCATGTCCTTCCGGGAGGAGAACTCGGGGTCGACCCAGGACATGCTGGAGGGATTATATCTCTCAGCTGGCCTGGGAACACCTTGGGATTCTCCTGGAGGAGCTGGCGAAGGTAGCTGGGGTGAGGGAAGTCTGAGCTACTCTGTTGAGACCGCTGCCCCCGCGACCCGGACAAAGCGGGAGACAATGAGTACGAGTATGAGCATTATAATTGGTCCTAAATATCTGAGAGACTCCCTAACTGACCAGATAGTTACTGTAGACAAGTTAAGTGGAACATCCAGTGCCACAGTTAAACATTTAGGAGTTTTATTTGATCCAGATCTTTCATTCAAAGGGTCAGAGGTCAGCCGACATTAACCAAACATGTAGAACAGCCTTCTTTCACTTGTGCAACATTAGTCAAAATTAGGAATATTCTGTCTAAAAATAATGCAGAAAAAATTATTTATGCATTTATTACATCTAGATTAGATTATTGTAACTCCTTACTTGTAGCGTGTCCTAAATAGTCCTTAAAAAGTTTTCAACTGTTTCAAAATACAGCAGCAAGATTATTAACAGGATCAAACAAAAGAGAACACATCACCCATGTGCTACAAACCCTGACCCCTGACCCTATCAACCTTGTGCCTCACTGGCTTCCAGTTGAGTTTAGAATTAAATTTAAAATCCTCCTCCTTACATATAAAACCATTAATGGTATGGGTAAGAGTTCGGGGTCAGGGGTTAATAGTATAGACCCCTCTTATCTTAAAGATGATCTAGTTCCGTACCAGCCCAATAGAACCCTTCATTCTCAGAATGCAGGTTTATTGAAAGTTCCCAGGGTATCTAAAAGTACAGTAGGAGCTAGAGCCTTTAGTTACTATGGTTAATGTCTTATGGAATCAGTTTCCATTTAATATTAAAGAGGCAGACACAGTCTACAGACTGAAGTCTCAGTTCAGTCTAAGCTGCACTAAGAGCTAGAATGCTGGGGGAAGTACAGACACTGAGTTCTTTCTTTCTCTCTCACCTTTTTTTGTCATTTTTATAACCCATCTTTCATACCAAGTCTGTTCATGGCTCGTCACCCCGGGGGGGAGTGGTGGCTCTCTTGACAGTGTCTGCGTGGGAGCAATGGACGACAGGATCTGCAGTGACCAGTCTGTGCTGACCTGTGACCCCGGATCCCCTCCCTTGCCTGTCTGGTGTCTGGTCGTTCATCTATAGTCTGTCCGTCCATGGGAATGGATCTGTCCTTCTACTCAAGATTTCTCCTTTTTCCCCACTGGGTTTGGAAGTTTTTTCTTGCCGAGAAGGAGGGTCTAAGGACAGGGGATGCTTGGGACTTTTCATAGATCCCTGTTGCTGATTATGTTTCTGTAAAGCCCTGTGAGACGACTTTGTAGTGATTTGGGGCTTCATAAATAGAATTAAATTGAATTGTCCAGAAAAAACAGCAGGTGCAGTACTAGGGTTACACTAGGATTGTGAATTTCTGGTACAAAATACAGAAGTTGTGAGAAAGGTCTATTGTGTCCAATTCAAAGGATGTAGTGTAGCAGACTGTACCTGGATGGTGAAAATAGAATGAATCTGTTTTTTGGCAGACTGCAGAACCCAGTGTGCTCTTAGAGCTCGTTGAATCTTTATAGCATGTAGATGGTAGAAAACAGCTGCAGTGAACTGGAGCCTCCTCTGTGCATTGGCTGCGTCCAGAAGCTGAAAACATAAAGTACCACCAACAATAAAAACAGTCAACCCACAATATCTGATCATAAACAATTACACACTTCTATTGACAGAATAGTCCAGTTCAGTTCAGGTAAACTATATATTTTTGGAAAGGTTATAGTTTATAGAATAAGAAAATTAATGTTTGGATTTGCCCAGATGTTTTTTTGGAGGCCATTTTGCTGAATTAAAAAATGTCTGCCATTCAAGTCATATTTGAAATATCTCAGCCTGTGATTAGGTTAAAATGGTTTTAACTTCTAAACCCATGTTTTCTACACTATAAGGCGCACTGGAATACAAGTCAAAATCATGATGTAAAAAGTCACAACTAATAATTAATATATGTATTATCATTTATTAATCTATAATATTTTTTAAACACATTTATACTTAATGTGTATACTTTTTGAATATTTAAAGGGTTTAGGGGGTAGTATTGGGGGCCTTGGAACCAATAAGGCCTAAGACAAGACAAGATAATCAGGTCAGATCTTCATTAATCCCTCTGGAAGGTTCATCTGGGACAGCAGTACAATACTGTATCATAAATAAAACGCATAGAAAATAAAAATGTATACAAATATATACGCAATAAACACAAAATAAGTATTATGAATATATACATTTATATGTACACAACCAGAATGTACAATATCCACACAATAAATGTGTTATTGTATAGCACTTCTCACACACACACACACACACACACACACACACACACGCACACACACACACACACACAACGTGCTAGTATTTTGCTGTTGCCGACTGTTCCTGCTGTTGTGAATTCTATTGGTTCTTTGTGTAGAAGCAGCCTGTTACTGAACACACTTCTGTGTTTAGTCATAACAGTTTGCAGAGGGTGTAGGAAATGTGACTATTTATGAAAAAAAAAAAAAAAAAAAATCACGTTACGAAACCACTTCTGGAACAAATTAATTTCGTAAATTGAGGTTCCAGTGTATTAACATGTTATATAATTATAAGAGATCCTTGCTGACAAGGTTTTTTATCCTAAATATTTTTTAGTACATTTTATTATAGTAATTCTTTAATTCTTTTAATTCTTGTTTTAGAGTGTTTAAGCAGTTTTGATCATGGCTAATATGCAACGAAATTTCATTCAACAGTGCATCTGTGATGTTATGTTTGAATGACGATAATGGAATCTCAAATCTTAAAAGGTTAAATATTATATTGTAAACAAAAAAAAAAAAACACATTACTTTTCTTTGAGCGATCCAAGCCCTGCAGTGCTTCTGGAGTGTGATGACAGCCTGCCTCTTTTGGGTAAATTTTTCCCTTTCCACCTGGCAAAGCCAAACAGCCCGGATCCTGTGCTGCAGTTTTACAGTTGCCTCTCTCTTCTTCTGGAACAGTCGCCTCTGGACCAAGCATCTCCAGCATGACTGGATTACAATAGCGGCTTGACTTTGTCTAACTTTGTCCCTCCTAACCTGCCAGCCTCGAAAAGCAGCCTGGAGCACAACGGTGGACCGCCTCACTTTGAGGAACTTCTGTTTTTCTTGTCTCTGAAGAACCCAGGAACGGTAAAATCTTTGGATGACAATAGCAGACAGACGCACAGCTTTCAATTTTACTTCCTCCCTGTGTTTTCTGAATGCAGACTGGATCACAGTGGCTGCCAGATGCCAGTGAGCCATCTCTTTTCTGACCCGTACGCCTCTGTACACCGCCTGAAGAGTGATGGCTGAGTGTTGCATTTCCAGGTAGCGTTTCCTTTGTGCTTCGGCTGTGACGGTTGCCCGATATTTTCGCTGAATGGCAAGGGCAGACGATTTCAACTTAAGGTACTGCTTGTGTTCATGGTGCGCTCTGTAAGCTCTCTGCATAGCACTTGCAGCCTGGTGCATCTGTTTGACATTTTGCCTGGATTTCATCCCACGATACGCCGCTTGTAAAGAAATGACGGCTCGTCTCTGCTGTCGATAATGATTCATCTCGATCCTCTTCTGTCTCTGAGCTCTAAAACTCTGCTGTAGAATGCAGGCTGCCCGGCGTTGCCTCTTGAAGGCCGTCTGCCACTTCTGCCTCTTGAAGTTGGCTTGAATGACGACGGCTGCCCTGTGCATTTCGGCAACCTTCTTGCGGATGCAGAGGCCTCGAAAAACTGCCTGGAGCACGACTGCAGAATGTCTCGCTTTCAGAAATTTGTCTCTTTCTAGTCTTTGCAGAACAGAGGCTCGGTAATGCCTCTGAATGATGACGGCAGACAGACGTAAGGCATTGTATTTGACTTTCGCTGTGTGTTTTCTGAATGCAGCCTGGAGCACTGTAGCGGCTCTGTGCCAATGTGCCACCTCTCTCCTTATACAATGGCCTCTGTAGACTGCCTGAAGGACCGCCGCTGCACCTTTAATTTTTTGGTATTGCTGCATTTGCTCTTTTGCTTCTGTGGTCGAGCGATATCGCCGCTGGATTGTGATTACACAAGATTTTAAGGCCAGATACCGTTTGCGCTCACAATAGGCTCTGTAAGCTCTCTGGATAGCAGTGGCAGCGTGGTGCATCTGTTTGACATTTTGTCTAGTTGTCTTTCCACGATATGCAGCCTGTAATAAGATGACTGCGTTCCTCTGCCGTTGATAGCGTTCAATCTGCATGTTCTTCAGTCTCTGGTTTCTAAACCCCTGCTGTAGGACACAGGCTGCCCAACATTGCCTCCTGAAGGCCATCTGCTGCCGATGCCTTTTAAAGTTAGCTTGAATGACAGTGGCTGCCCTGTGCATTTTTGTGATGTTCTTTCGGACACAGTGACCCCTAAAAGCTGCCTGGAGAACAAGGGCAGTATTCCTTAATTTTAGGAACTTTTCTCTTTCTTGTCTATGGAGAACATGGCCACGATAGTATCTCTGGATGATGATGGCAGAGAGGCGCATGGCCTGGAATTTGACTTGTTCCCTGTGTTTTCTGAACATGGTCTGGATAATGGTAGAAGCCCTATGCCTACACGCGACCTCTCTCCTGGCCTGTTGTCCTCTGTACACTGCTTGAATGACAACTGCAGCCCTACGCATTTGCGAGTATCGTTTCATTTGCTGCTTTGCTGCCACAGCTGCCCGATATCTCTGCTGGATGGCGATGACAGAAGATTTTAGGGTAAGATAGTGTTTGTGCTGACAGTGTGCTCTGTAAGCTCTCTGGATGAAACGAGCAGCCTGGCTTCTCTCCTGTGTGATTCGTCTGGATCTCATACCTCGGTAGGCAGCTTGTAAGACAATGGCGGCTGTTCTCTTGGCTTTTAAAGCGTGCGTTACCTCTGTCATTTTTTTGTTGGCTCTGTAACGCGCTTGAAATATTTTGGCAGCCCAGCAGATGCGCTTGTAGTAAGTTCTCTGTTGGTGCTTTCGGACGTGAGACTGAATAGTCATGGCTGCCGTATGCTCCAAGCGCATCTGCCGTCTGACCTGGTGTCCTCTAAAGGTTGCCTGGAGACAAATAACAGCACGGCGCTTTGACAGAAAGTCACAACGGTCTCTTCGTGCCATCGTCGCAGACTTGTATCTCTGTTGACAAACCAAAGCCGCCGCCTTGAGAGCTACAAATTTATTTCTCGACTGCATGGTGAGAAACTGTCTCTGAATGACTGTAGCTGCTCTGTGCATTTGTGTCACCTTCATTCTGACCCTGTAGCCACGATACGCTGCTTGAATTGTTACGGCAGTGGACTTCATTGCGCTGTACTTCAGCATTTGTTTATCCCTCATCACTTTGGCCCTGTAACGCTCCTGAATAATGATGGCAGCACATTTGGTGGCAAGGAAAATCATGTGCATTTTATGCATCTTAAACTGAGCTTGTATTGCTGTGGCGGCACTGTGCCTCATCTGCAGGTCTTTTCTTACTCGAAATCCCCTGTAAACAGCTTGTATCTTTAAAGCGGCTTGCTTCAGCTGTCTGTACTCATGTTGCTGTTTTTGGCATGTCATTAGAGCTCTGTACCTGCTCTGAATAATAACGGCTGCGCTTTGAAGGAGAACATAATGCTTTCTACATAAAAACATTCTGACACGGGACTGAATCAGAGTAGCTGCTCGGTGCTTCCCCTTCATCTCCATCCTAATTTTCATGCCTCTGAATCCTGCTTGCAGAGCGACACAGGCCGCTCTCTTGTCCAGGTATGCTCTTCTGATCTTCTTTCCGGTCACATGAGCTCTGAAGTGTCGCTGGATGATGAGAGCCGCCACCTTCTTTGATCTGTAATTTTCTTGCGCTGCACATCGACGGTAGCAAGCCTGTATCAGTGTTGCACACCAATTGCGTTTTGCCATTTTCTTCCTGTCTGCTCTTCCTCTCCAGTTAGCTTGGATACTGATGGCAGCGTTTCTAAGGGCCTCGTAATCGTTCCTTGTCTTGCGGGCCAAAGTTGTGGCTCGGAGTTTTTGCTGTATCACAGTAGTGGCTTTCCTCGTGAGGAGGTAGTGTCTCCGCGTCACATACTTTCTGAAAGCGGCCTGGATCAGCGTCGTTGCCTTGTGCTGCTTTTCCAATAACTCTCGGGCCAATTTTCCACGATAGGCTGTCTGTATAGAAATGGCAGCGCATCTTTTCTTCAAAAACAGCTGCCGTTCTGTATCTCTTAGAACAGAGGCCCTGAACCTTCGCTGGATTACGACTGCAGCCAATCTAATGGTTGCCACTTGTTTTCTGACAGCGTGCCCTCTGAAAGCACTCTGGATGACAATGGCAGAGTGGTGCTGGAGCTTCAGCCTCTGAAAGCGACGCCTCTGCACATCACCTCTGTATTGAGTTTGAATGAGCAGTGCACTTCTCTTAACCTTTCTGTATTGACAGAGACACCTCTGCATCTTGTACCAAGACTGAATTCTTACAGCAGCTGCGGTTCTCTCTGCCACTTTTCTCTTGTACCATTTCTTAAAGGCACCTTGTATCACCCGAGCTGAACAGCTTTCTCTTTCCATCTTTTGGGCCTTCCATCTTCGATAACCTCTCTGTATTTTCATCGCCGCAGTTCTGAGGGTTAGATAGTTGTGCCGCTGTTGTTTTGCCAGAGCTCGTGCTCGAGAGTGTTTCTGAATTACTGTCGCTGCCTGGAAAATTCTTCCATAAGCAGCAGCTGCCCTCCTCATACGCCACTGTGACTGGACAACAATGGTATAATATCTGAGGCGTTGAAAAGTCTTAAGGGCTGAAATCATCCTCCACTGAGCCTAAAACACACAAAAGAAAAGCCATGAATGAAAAAACAAGAAAAAAACAATTACAAGTCAACGAGAAAAATTATATAAAGTAAAACCACTGCCAGGTTCCTACACATCTATACAAGTTAAACATTTTAAGACTACCTCGAACCAAACTTAATAGCCATCACACAGTAAATTTCGTAGCTACAGAATATTGGTAAAAAATAATAATAAACTTTATTTCTATAACACCTCTCATACAGTAGTCTCATACAGTAGTGCTTCACAGTAATTGACAATTAAAATACAACTTTAAAATACATTAGATTCTAATTACACACAAAATTATAAAAGTACAAGAATTAAAATAAAGTAAAATATTTTTTATTGATACATTTTAAGATTGAAAAAGTGCAGAATATAAAATTACATTTGCATGGGTTTGCGTAAGACAGGGGTGAATCAAAAATACAATAGAAAGTGATCACACAGATTAATAACATTTCAGTAAAATAGAATAAGATAGAATATAAAAAATACAAAATAAAAACATTCACACATTGCTAGTTCCTGAATTATGCCCATTTTATCTCCTTTCAAAGGTTGATGAAAAAAAATGTTTTTAATCTGGTTTTAAATATATTCAGTCACCTGGTTTCTCTAATGTCTTTAATGGATTTATATTCCATAATAACTTCGGTTCATACTTCGAAAAGGCTGCGTCCTCAATTTCTTTGTAAAATTTCGGGGAGTCGCTATAGTAACCATGTGTTTGATGACCTCAGTGTTCTAGTTTGGACAGAATTAGTCAGTAATTTTACAATGTAACTGGACCCAGTTCTATTTAGAGTGTTTTAAATTAATAACCTGCAGAGTTCAGAATCAGCTGAAGTCTTGTCTGTGGTGCTTTTTGGGAAGGAAAATATACTTCACTCCAAGAATTTAGGAACATTTATTATTATTATTTGTAGATTAGCAAAGATTAAATATTTCATATATCCCACAGGGTTCAGTCAGGACATGGCAGAACCCTGTCCCATTTTGTCACAAGATGAAGAAACGACTATTTGGAAATGACTTAAGGAATAAACCTCTAAAACATGAAGTCCGCATCAATAATAAAGAATATTTGCTGGGACCTTTAACCCTCATATTATTTTAAGGGTCAGTTTGACCCACTTCAGTTTTTGTTTTGACCAAAGTACTGATTATCTTTTCTTTTAGTGAATACTCTGGTGTGTAAATAGTGAACACACTGGTGTGTAAATAGTGAACACCCTGGTGTGTAAATAGTGGACACACTGGTGTGTAAATAGTGGACACCCTGGTGTGTAAATAGTGGACACCCTGGTGTGTAAATAGTGGACGCCCTGGTGTGTAAATAGTGAACACCCAGGTGTGTAAATAGTGGACACCCAGGTGTGTAAATAGTGAACACCCAGGTGTGTAAATAGTGAACACCCAGGTGTGTAAATAGTGAACACCCTGGTGTGTAAATAGTGAACACCCTGGTGTGTAAATAGTGAACACCCTGGTGTGTAAATAGTGAACACCCTGGTGTGTAAACAGTGAACACCCTGGTGTGTAAATAGTGAACACCCTGGTGTGTAAATAGTGAACACCCTGGTGTGTAAATAGTGAACACTCTGGTGTGTAAATAGTGAACACCCTGGTGTGTAAATAGTGATCACTAGTGAATAGTGGAACATCTGTGCAGAGTTTATATATAAAGATAATTTCAAGGCTCACATTGACCCACATACTATTTACCTTTTGGCAGTTTTACCAACTGTTTATTTACCTGGGGGCAGATTTACTCACTCTTTATTTTAAAGCATGCGAGAGTGAATGAATAATGGGTCAATAATGTAAAAGTGATTTGCCTTGAACATTGCTACAGAAACCTCATGCATTATTATTTATTATTATTGTGGTTTACTGAAGAGCTTTAAGGTTTTCAAAGTTTAACTTGAAAATTACTTTTTCTATAATTTCCTTTAAATGACCTTATACTCTATTCTATTACATTACTTTCATGTTCCATTGCCAGGAATCATAAATCATAAATGTTGCAGAACTTTTAAACAGTATTACTTTGTCTAAATCGTTTGTCCACCATCATTTCTCCTTACCTTTACTATAGTTATTTATACCATCACTCGCCTTTTACATATTATTTTGGCTAATATGCATTTACCTGGACAACGGTTGCTGCCTTATTTTGCAGATGTAGGAGTTCAGCGTCTCTGTGTAGCTTGAGTTTCCTGCGGGCTACGTAACCTCTCCAAAATGCCTGGATGATGACGGCAGCTCCACTCTGTCTCCTCTCTCTACGTCGTTGAAGAAACCTCTGCACAAGTAACTGGATTTTCACAGCAGCTGCGTTTCTCTCCTGTGGCACAAAAATTAAAAGCTGAGATCACACCTCAAATTGTACAGCTAAACACTGCACACCTAGCTTAAACACACTGGCTCCTCCTAGCATCAGTAAATCTAACGTTCTATCGTAGTAGTCTAGTTTCACTCAATGTAACTTTTGTCTAGATTTCCCTGAAACTGGTCGACCAATCACAGTGAAGTCAAATTAAAATGTACAAAATACATTACATTACATACATACATTAAGAGAGATGATCACATCCCATAATGTCTATTATGGGTCAACACAAAAAAAGGCCTAAACCAATTTACAACTAGAAAAGCACTATGAGCACAAACCACCACCAAGGCACACAACAACATTAACATGATAATGTTGACAATGATGTATTCGTGATTGGACAAAATCGATTGCCAGTTTGTATTTCCTATAATTCGTTTAGTTGTCATACTCCATGTTGCCTTCTAGTTTAGTTTGTTTCTTTTTCTGTCAGTAAGATTACGCAAAAGTTCTGAATGGATTGTGATAACATTTTCAGGGTGTGTTGGGAGTGTCGCAAGGAACAAATTACCACATTTTGGTCAATTTAAAAAATTTCATTTTTAAAATTTCTGGATCACTTTGCATTGCGGTAAATTGAGAATACATTTCAAAGTGATCTAGAATCCAGGATCTGTTCGGGATCACCACCAAAATTTAGCAATTTGTTCCTTGTGACACTCCTAACACATCCTGAACATTCGATCAAAACCTGTTCAAAACTTTTTGTGTAATACCTCATTGTCGGAGGTAATTAATGGTAAATGGTCTGCACTTATATAGCACTTTTCCACCTTCATGGTGCTCAAAGTGCTTTACATTAGCTTTACATTCACCCATTCACACTCATACACCAGTCAGTTTCTAAGGTTCTATCAGTCCTACTGGGGGCCTAAGTCAGTGTTCAGTGTCTTGCCCAAGGACACTTTGACATGTGGCCAGCCAGAGCTGGGATGCAAACCTCCAACCTCTCTGTCATTGGGTGACCCACTCTACCAACTGAGCCACAGCTGCCTATCCATTCAACAGCGTTCACATTATGGAGCCAAAATGTGAGTGAAAACTGGAACATACTTTTGTGATGGTGTTACCACGGCAACAGTCAACAGCTAACTTGCATTACAATAATTACATACCAACAATGGTAAGAATACAACTACAGTAGTACTAATGTTAAAGTGTTTTTGTTGTGTTTTTATAGACATGGGAAATTTGCCCAAAAAAATAGAAAAATAAATTTCAACTTTGATCTCGTTTTCCCTAGCTTAGCCACGCTAGCCCCCTCTAGCTTCAGTAAATCTAATGTGCTACCATAGTTGTGTAGTTACACTCAATGTAACTTTTGGCAAGATTTACCAGGTCATTTGCTCCATAAAACGCACATGAAAATAAAAAAATCTATTTCCGAAAAGGTGTAGTAATGTGTGGATGCATACAACTACTGTGATTGGACACAGATATTAATAAAGGTGTAGTAATGGGTTGAGGGGTTATAGGTCATATTCAGCAGCAGACATGTTACTTTAGCTGTGGTTAAAGCTGTGGGTTTTGGTTACGCAACAACTGGTGGAGTGAACTGATGCTTTGAACCGTTGATATAAACTGTTGCCGTAGGGGAGCGTTAAACCGTTGACGTCGGGGAGCGTTAAACCGTTGCCGTAGGGGAGCGTTAAACCATTGCCGTAGGGGAGTGTTAAACCGTTGCCGTCGGGGAGCGTTGAACCGTTGACGTCGGGGAGCGTTGAACCGTTGACATAGGGCAGCGTTGAATCGCTGACGTAGGGGGGCATTGAACCATTGATGTAGGGGAGTGTTGAACCGTTGACGTAGCTCAATTCAACTTTTGTCTAGATTTCCCTGAAACTGGTCGACCAATCACAGTTAAGTATAGAGTCAGAGGGCGGGCCTAACAAAGTGATGCTGTGACGATTGGTAGAGAAACAAGCATAAACAACCATAGAAGAAGAAGAACAGGTGTAGATTTCCTTTTATCACAGATGAGTGAAGAATGTGAGGAAACGTCAACAATCTTTAAATTCTTTTTACAGAAGCGACAACAGTCGTTCAGCTCCATAATCCACCATTTTGTTTAGTCATTCCTAACTTTCTCCAGACTCCTCCGTCAACTTTCAGTCACTCTAACTACGTCATCCTAAAGATTACACTGATTGGTTGTAGTACCGTCCTATTACATACAGAGGATTTGAAAGACAACCTTTTAGCCCCGCCTCCCCTGACTATGAAGCACCACTAGACCCATACATGGAATGAATAGGGATAGTACTGCTAGGCTACTGCACACCTTCAAAAATATATACATTTAAAACTTCTGGTGGGGTTAGGGTGTAAAACAGATTCTAAGGACCATGTCTATTACAAACAACAATAACTAACTACTTTTAGGATGGTTTCTAAGGTTCAGTTTCTCAAAATAGCATTTGAATGATAAATAATAAAAATAATATACATGACCATGAACCTGACAAATGGTCCAGCTGCATATAAATGCATTTGGAATAAATATGAATAATTTAAGTCTCCATTTCAAAACTGGGATAAATGTACTGCTTAACGTCCAAAGAACAAAAATAAAGAAAAAGGAATCACATTGAAAACTAAATAAGTTGGTTCTCCAACCTGGAAGAGCTGTAGGTCTTTCTTTAATATGTAATTTCTCCAGGCCGTCTGGATGACTCGAGCAGCTCTGGTTTCGTTCCTCAGGTCGAGAAGACGAGCACACAGGAAGGACAGGTAAGACATCACCACCTGTGATGAGGAAGAAAAAAAATCAAAGATTTTGCTTCAAAATCTTAGACTTTTTGGGGAAGAATCGACTTCAATAAA
This sequence comes from Siphamia tubifer, assembly GCA_020466265.1. Lineage (NCBI taxonomy): Eukaryota > Metazoa > Chordata > Actinopteri > Kurtiformes > Apogonidae > Siphamia > Siphamia tubifer. Next base: position 2,765,367 of record CM035786.1, on the reverse strand, counting down.
ATTCATCTCATTTGACATGGATTCACCGATTCTGATCTCAAAAAGTACAATAAAACAATCACAAAATAAATAAATAAATGATTTGATTTCAGACTTTTTAAAAAGGTTCACATATTTTGGAATATCCAAGGAGGAAAAGCCAAACTCTTTACCGTTCAGCAACACTAGATAAACTAGAACCAATGATCCAGGGAGTTTCCAGCCTTACTTTCTCATTGGGGATGGTGTTTGACATGTCGGCTGGATTGATCATAGCAGGAACACCACCAAGGTAGGACACAGCCGTGTTGACCAGTCTGAAGTTGTTTTTTTCATTTTCCAGGAGTTCTTTAAATTCCACTGAGGGTGAATCTGGAGCTATGGATGTAGAATGACACAGTTAAGGTCAAATCATTTCAGCTGCTATGGAAAATATCGCTGGTATGGGCTCGACTCCACTGGACTCGCTTTGGTGCATTTCAATGAGCTGGTACCATAGTACCAGGTACCTCTGGTACCATGGTACCCAGAGGTGGTCAAAGTACTCGCATTCTGTACTTAAGTCGATGTACAGCTACTGGTGTGAAAAAATACTCTGGTAAAATTAGAAGTACTGATTCAACTCCTTTACTGAAGTAAAAGTAAAAAAAAGTACAACTTCACAATTGCAATAAAGTACAAAAGTAAAACTGCATTTTTTTTGCCATGAATGAAATAATACTTATTTAACCAGGAAAAATCAAAAAAGATTCAAAAGTCTCTAAAATAAAGTATTTAAAAGTGAGTTATTGTGTAGATAATGTGTTTGATAGGATCACTGTACTCAATTTTGTGGGTATGGACAGAAAATTTAGGAAAACTAGGAAAAAAGTCACAAAACAGAAAAATTACAAATGACACTTTAAAAAAATGCATAATTTTAAGAGAAAAAGTCAAAATTATGAAATAAAAAGTCCAAATTGTGAGATAATAGTCATAAAGTAAATAGTGTATAAGTATATAAAGTACATACATTTATATAAATGTAAAGAGTATAAAGTACAAATATTTATTAAAAAAATTTAGGGAGGAAAAGTAAAACATTTCCAGAAAAATAATCAAATAAAGTACAGATACCTAAAAATCTACTTGAGTACGACAATGAAGTACTTTTACTTAGTTACTTTCCACCATCTGGCAACCGCAAAATCTGCAGCGACTGCAACATCTGTAACAACTGTAGCATCTGTAACAACTGTAGCATCTGTAACAACTGTAGCATCTGTAACAACTGTAGCATCTGTAACAACTGTAGCATCTGTAACAACTGTAGCATCTGTAACAACTGTAGCATCTGTAACAACTGTAGCATCTGTAACAACTGTAGCATCTGTAACAACTGTAGCATCTGTAACAACTGTAACATCTGTAACAACTGTAGCATCTGTAACAACTGTAACATCTGTAACAACTGTAGCATCTGTAACAACTGTAGCATCTGTAACAACTGTAACATCTGTAACAACTGTAGCATCTGTAACAACTGTAGCATCTGTAACAACTGTAACATCTGTAACAACTGTAGCATCTGTAACAACTGTAGCATCTGTAACAACTGTAACATCTGTAACAACTGTAGCATCTGTAACAACTGTAACAACTGTAACATCTGTAACAACTGTAGCATCTGTAACAACTGTAGCATCTGTAACAACTGTAGCATCTGTAACAACTGTAGCATCTGTAACAACTGTAACATCTGTAACAACTGTAACATCTGTAACAACTGTAGCGTCTGTAACAATAGTAACATCTGCAAAAACCGCAACATCTGTAAAAAGACAGCGTGGTTCAGTATAAAATGAATGGAAAACAAGCAATGAGTGACTTATACCTGCAATGGAAACATTTACTACAGTACCCGTTTCCATTTCCAGTACTATAGCACCAGTTTCCATTACAGGTATTATAGCACTATAACAGATAATTTAACACTTAGGCTGAATCCCATTTCACCCCTTACCCCTACCCCTCCATTTTGCATGTTCATGTTGAGGGGAAGGGCTGTCCCAATTCTCTTAACGGGGAGGGGTAGGGGTAAGGGCTACGGCTTTTCACCCCTTCAAATGTAGGGGTTAGGAGGAGCACACTTCGTTTGGAGGGGTAGGAGATATTTCCCAGAACACAACGCGAATAATTTTAAAAATGGCGGCGGCATCTCCGAAGGAAGCACATAAATGTATTTTTTCCGTAATAACACTTTAGAATTGTTAAGGTGTAATAACTGAGGTGTTGTATAAAGTTTGATATTGTCACAATGTGTAGTGGTATTTTTCTCCATAAAACGCAAATTGCTAGTTTAACGTGTAGTAGTAATCAAACAATGAGTTGAAGGCTGAAGGTATTATTGTAAAAGTAGAGCAATACATTTTTCGGGTTAAGCTGAAACCCCGAGTATTTACAAACTATGTAGTTGTTTTGTTGTAACCACAGAGACACTGTTTTGTGTGTGTTATTCCTCTTACTGTTATCACAAATATGACCGTGTGTTTCAAACACTCCAGTTCAAACCAAACAGCTGATCAGATTTCGTGCCGACAACGAGGCACGGTTTGTGAAATGAAAAGCATGGACCAAACAACAGTAGCAGTGAGTATTTTTAAGTGTAATGTTCCTCATAGTGGTTTGTTTCTATTATTAGTGTTAAGTCCACTGGGGTCAATCAGGGACAGCTGCTCAGACCCCTGCCTCCAGTCTGGTCACTCAATACAAACCAGTGATTCCACAGAGGTCAAAGCTAATGCTAATGCTAAAGCAGAAAAGTCAACTCAACTTAAATGGGATTGAATTGACATTAGAGGGATATTTGATTTCTTTGTTACAAAAGAAAAAAAAAAGAAAGGGAAAAGAAGAAGAAGGGAGGAAAAAAAGAAAACAACAAAAAAACTATTTGTTACCTACTTTCTTATCTGTTCATTTGTTTTTAGTTTTTTTTTTGTTTTTGTATATGTTTAGTACTTCAGTTATTGATTATTGGTATTGTTATTGTTATCATTTTATTTCTCATCATTTTTTGTACTATGCACTATATTACTATAAGATGAATTTAGGTTGATGGGGAAGTGAAGAAGGGGTAGAATTAAATAAACTTATGCTTCATCCTACTCCTTTTCGGACATGTTATTGTTATTATTATTATTATTGTTGCACTTTGCACATGTTCGAAATAAATCATTCAAATCAAATCAACTTCAGCCATAAAGACACAGTGCTACTTTTGTGGTAGATCCAAATGATCCCTGCCCCATATTTAACATTTCTTAAGTAATTTGTTGTTATTTATTATAAAGTAGACCTCTGTATTTGGACATTTTTGCTGTTTTCCAACATGTCATTTCCAGATGATATGGATGCTCATAAAAGCTGTGGGTGAGGGACAGATGCTGTGGGTGAGGGACAGATGCTGTGGGTGAGGGACAGATGTTGTGGGTGAGGGACAGATGCTCTGGGTGAGGGACAGATGCTGTGGGTGAGGGACAGATGCTGGGGAGGAAATGTATGAGGTGTTGGACGCTGGAGCATCAGTGGATCCTCTGCTGTTGGTGGATGTAGGTGCAGAGGAGGAACACATGTCTACTGCTATGGTAAGTATACACACATATGTTATTTATTCATCTTATATATTGGTCTTTAAGAATGATAATATGTAGTAGGATTTATAAAAAAAAAAAAAAAAAAAAAAGTATAGTTACTAACATGTATTGTACACAGAGACATTAGTAATTAATTGTGAAACACTTTGTCATGTTTATCAGAACGCTGTGGAGCCCAGTACTTCTACTGAACCATGGACCACCGCACCATCCCCTTCCCCATCCTCATTCTCACCGGCAAAGAGGAGGAAGTCCAATGCACTTCTGGACTTACTGGTTCAGGAGAAGCTGAAAGAGGAGAAGCTCCACCAGGAGACACAGGAGAAAACACAGAGCTTTCTAACTTTGTTCACAAAATTGTTAGAACAGAAGGCATCAATAAAAAACAAACAATAAAATCTACATTTTGTCTATGTTCATTTTTATTGTATATTATTTGCACAAATAAAAAAAGTAAAAGGAAAAAGTTTGTAAGCATGATTCACACTAACTTCATATTAACAACATCTGAAACTGATATTGATCTGGTGAACTTTATTTCACTTTGAAAATAAAACTTTGTAGAATCTCAGACAAAACATGACCAACAGTCATTTAACACAAATAATAAACAAGGTTTCAATGTTGCAGCATAAAAAACAAGTCCATTCCACATGTGTACAGAGACACCAGGGCCTCGTCTCAACACAAGCTTAGAACAGACATGTAGTGGTGCAGCTGACAGTAGTTTACAGGATGACACACCTGGAAAGAACAAAAAGAAGGATATTAGCTTACTTGTCTAAAATATCATGCTTTCACACACCCAAACCAACACAGACAATCCACTGCATGTATTTAATGATTTCAACTTTGAACCCAGTTTAAAAAAACTTATCAACTACATGTTCACAGAAGGAGGAGAGTAGCAAAATGCTACACGTTAGCCGCTTGTTTACAACTGGGTTAGCTAGGCTATGACAGAACTGCAATTAATCGATCAATAATTTAAACTACTCAAACACGATATCACAACTGTATAATTAAAAACACTTTAAACACACACGGAGGCTACCAGAGAGGAGCCTTTTGTCTGGTCTGGAGCGTCACAGCTCACTCATTATTTGTATTAATTTGTCATTCTACATACCGTAGCATTATTCAGCAGTGCCCCCCAACGTAGAGACGTCTTCGCCTAATGGCATTCCTCCTCCAGACATATGTACCAATAGCTGAACAGCCATGGAAAGAGTGACAACCACATCAGCAGATTTGTTTGATTACTTCTATTGACAATTGTCGCATTCGATTACGTCATAACTGGCGGCGCGAACTGATGACGTACGCGAGTGTGCGTTGTCCTATTTCGTAGGGGTTACCTTTCTAGCCCTACGCCTTACCCATCCATTTGAAGGGGCAAGGGGTAGGGGTTCAAAATAGAAATGGGATTGGCCCTTACTGTTTTGGCTCATCGTAGAACAGTCAAATGAACTGTCAGAGTCACCGGTGGAACAGTTTAGTACCAGATGACCTCTGGGTGAACAGTCCACAGTCTGGCTGGTACTGTGGCTGACAGCCTGCTGTGACAGTAGACCGGGATGATAATGATGGATGAGGAGGCAGAGGACACGACCGTCTGAGAACGACACACTGAAGTTCTCCACCTGCACACACACACACACACACACAAAAGACCAATCATGTTCGTTATAACTGTGTGTGTATGTATGTGTGTGTGTGGGGGGGGCTACGTCCAGTATTTGATTATGAATGTAAATTAGGTTGTATGAAACAGCAAACTTTAGTCTACTGACAGGTTAGTGTTTTTAAAAATAATGTAACGCAGTAGTGAATTTCCAGAGCATCTAACTGTGCACTGGACAATGGACTATTTGGGTCCATGTGTCCTTATGAATCCAGAGGTCCATCTGTCAATGTATTATATTTGTTTATTTCTCCCTGATATGCGTTATTGTGTTGTCTCTGTCTGAAACTTATTGTTTGCTGCCATTGTGACCAGGACTCCCTGGAAGAAGGGACACTTGGTCTCAATGGGACAATCGTAAATAAATGCAGTATAAATAAAAAAAATGTCTGTAGATCAGTAACTGTGGACACACTATCCGAGGACATGAAGACCTCAGGACACTTGGGTTTGTCTTTAGGAACCCTCTACATTCTACCACTGAAATGTGATGTTGTTCTAAACTTTAGAGGAGTTAGTCTGAAAATAGAGGAAAAGACATTTTCTAATAATTGTAGATACAGTAGTTATAGTAAAATCAATTAAATATTTGCGGATGGTATGATGATATTATGGAAAGCCAGTTGGATCTGTCTTGTCTAGTTATTGTGTGGGTGTGTCCAGTCATCTAATTGTGTCTACTTCTTTGGTAATGGTGTTGCCTATGTAGTCAATGTATGTCAGGTTGTTAAGGTATACTGTATATATGGTTTTGTATTTGTCTATCTGGTTGATTGTATTTACTGTTTGTGGTGTTTAATGTTTAAGTCTATATTGTTCAATGTGAATGTGTATTCCTTTAATGTCTCCATGTATATGGACTCCAGATAGAATAGCAGATGCTATGCAGATGCTAATGGAGGTCTTTATAAAAAAAACAACCCATGTTAACACAGTTTGGATCAAAACGGCAGAATGGAAGTTTGTCCATGTTCATCTAAATGTTGTGATTTTAATGTTAACTATATGTATGTACTTCCACTTCATCTAAAAAAAAATTGCTATGATCTTTTATCTCATAATTTTGACTTCCCTTAATGTACCTTATAGTCCAGTGCACCTTATAGTGTGAAAAATACAGTATTTTATTTTACTTTTTTCATGAAAAATTAGTGAATTCTCCTAAATGAACCTGTTAGAGGTCAGGAACACTACTGCACTAAATATTGATAGAATAGTTAGTAATGGAATCAGTAATGAAATATTAACAGTTCTTGGGTTTCTTTTGGTTAATTAAACATGCTTAAGGACATATTGAACACCACTGCCGTTCCTGAAAAATTAACAAAACAGGAACAAACAACAACAAAAACCCAAATAACCTGCTCTACAAAAACAAAACCAGGACATTTCAAACATGCTTTGTTTTACCTTTAGACTGTAGAAGGCACACACAGTGCGGGTCCAGTCCAGCAGCAGGTTAATCTTGGTGCTGCTGTGTTCGTACGGTGTGTTGGATTTTGTAGGACTTCTCTGAAAGTCACGATCAGCCCTCAGAGACGCCAGCCGCTGCTTGGTCCTCAAGGTTTTCCTCAGAAAGACAATCTCCTCCCTCAGCTGATCTTCATCTAAAATCACCTCCACCTTTAGAGACAGGGTTTAAAAAGTGACGTGACCCTTCACGTTAGTTATAAAACGTATTTAGTTGTGGTGAACTAATGTGGATACACACATGGAAAGCAAAGATGATTTTCCACAGGAGGCTGAGGGTCTTCTCTCTGTGTCCATCTACGATATCTCTGGAGTCAATTACAGATCCTGAAAATTAAGACAAACATTAAGGCTGAATCCCCTACCGCTTCAAACAAACCATATTGTTAATGTATTATCTACGTAGTGGAAGTGACGGGAAAAACTGCCCTCGGATTTTGTGAAATTCGGAAGATAAAAACATGGACGGAGCGATTCAAGCGACCCCTACCACCTAAAGATGTCAGTTGTTATACCTAAAGCGTTAAAACATCCGTGGTAGTTTGACGTTGTGAAGTCACATCCAGTGAGTGTATGGTTTGTCTGAAAAACTTTCCTCTCCAATTCCACTAGCCTAGCTTCCCTTAGCCATGGCTAGTTGTTGTTGTTCAGTATTTTCTGCTCAGTGTGTTGTATGTACAGTGAGTCCCTGCCTCCTTTACTGAAGAAAGAAGTAGCTGTTGGAAGTGTAGTTTAGTGTCAGGGTTGGACGACAGGGTTTCTGAGTTAGAAGCACGGCTCTGCGGCTTGGAGGCTAATGCTACGCCTAGCTATAGCGAGGTAGCTGCAGGGACCACAGGCCGTGCTAATAGCAGTAGGAATGCTAGTATGGCTAGTCCCCCATCCAGTCCCGTGCAGCCAGGAGAGTCCAGGGATCGGTTTGTGACAGTACGGGGGAAGCGTGGTGCTGAATGCAGAAACGTAGTGCACCAAGAACTTCATGTCTGTAATAGATTCAAACCTCTTGGCACCGCACCGGCTGAAGCAGACACTCTTCATTAGCAGTTCTATTCTTAGAGACGTAAAGCTCAGGTGTTCTCCGGGTGCCAGGGTCGGTGACACCGAAGGAAATCTGAGGCTTTTACAGCAGAGCAGGGCTAGCTTCCACCGCATCATGATCCACGCTGGTGGTAACGATGTCCAACGGAAACAATCCGAGGTTCTTAAACTGAACGTAGCATCGGTGTGTAAACTTGCTAAATCGATGTGTGACACCGTAGCGTTCTCTGGACCCCTTCCTAATTTCAGTTTAAGAACCTCTGCATGGGACATGCTGGGGGACTAGCCACGCTAGCACTCCTGCGGCTATTAGCACAGCCTGCTATCCCTGCAGCTACCTCACTATAGCTAGGCCTAGAATTAGCCTCCAGGCTGCAGAGCCGTGCTTCTAACTCAGTTAAAAACTACTAACATTAGATGAACCTCCCCATGGTACAACGCTGACACTCGCTCCATTAAACAAACAACACCTAAATTAGAGGCAATGGCGCCGACCCAATTCACAACATTCTTTCAATGCCTGAAAAAAATATCTGACTAAAGTATAATTAAGCTTTGCGTACAGCCAAAACTAGATATTACTCATCCATAATAGAAGAAAACAAGAATAACCCTAGATTCCTGTTCAATACTGTAGCCAGACTGACAAACAGACACACCTGCGTGGAACCAGTTATTCCATCCACGCGCCATTCTGATGATTTCCTGCAGTTCTTTAACAATAAAATATCAACTATTAGAGACAAAATAGACACATTTCTCCCAAACATTAGATCAGAAAAAGCAGTGGTTTCAAACCTAGGCCTTTAATAAATCCCTCTGTAACACTAAATAATTTCACCACTGTAGACCAAACTGATGTCATATCTATTATCATGTCTTCCAAATCAGCCACCTGCCTCTTAGATCCAATTACAACTAAACTCTTTAAAGAGATTCTGCCCCTAATTATTAACACTGTCCTAAATATAATTTACACTTCATTAATTACTGGATATGTGCCACAGTCATTTAAATATGCTGTTATTAAACCAATTCTGAAAAAACCTACCTTAGATCCTGACATTCTAGACAATTATAGGTCTATATCCAATAGCACTGAAACGGCGTTAGTTAAAGTTACTAATGACTTATTATTAGCCACTGACATCGGATTAATATGGGTCCTGGTGTTATTAGACCTTAGTGCAGCCTTTGACACCATTGACCACAGTATCTTAGTGCACAGATTAGAATGTGATATAGGTATTAGAGGAGCAGCCCTCTGCTGCTTTAAATCATATTTATCTAATACATACCAATTTGTTAATGTTAATAAATAATCATCGCAGTCCTCCAGAGCTAGTTATAGCATTCCTCAAGGGTCAGTCCTAGGGCCCATTTTGTTTACGTTATATATGCTCCCTTTAGTTAACATCATTAGAAATCATGGCATTAATTTTCATTGTTATGCAGATGACACACAGCTATATTTATCGATTAAACCTGATCAGACCAGACAAATAGATAAACTAAGTACATGTGTACAAGACATAAAGACTTGGATGAGTGCCAATTATCTTTTATTGAACCCTGAAAAAAACTGAAGTCATTATAATAGGCCCTAAAAATGCCAGACTCCCGAACTGACCAGATAGTTACTGTAGTGATAGTGACACAGTTAAAAATTTAGGAGTTTTATTTGATCAAGATCTTTCATTCAAAAGGGTCAGGGGTCAGAGATCAGGGCACATTAACCAAACAAGCAGAACAGCCTTCTTTCACTTGTGCAACATTAGCCAAAATTAGGAATATTCTGTCTAAAAATGTTGCAGAAAAATTAATTCATGCATTTATTACATCTAGATTAAATTACGGGAACTCCTGACCTCTAACCCCATCACCCCTGTGCTCCAAACCCGGACCCCTGACCCCTAGCCCTATCACCCCTGTGCTCCAAACCCTTCACTGGCTTCCTGTTGAGTTTAGAATTAAATTTAAAATCTTCCTCACACATAAAACCATTAATGATATGTGTTAGGGTTAAGGGTCAGGGGTTAATGGTATGGGCCCCTCTTAGGGCCTATTCACATAGCACTCAGAAAATCCAGACTTTCGGACTTTCCAGGAAAGTTCGAACCTTATTGACAAGTGTGAAACCTCCCCCGAACCTTGGTCCGGACTAAAGACTGAGTCTTTGGTCTGAGCTGAGGAGGTAGTCTCGATCCGGACCAAGGTTCGCTGGTGCACAGTGTGAAAGGTCTGTTTAGGAAAGTCTGGACTATCGGACCAATTACCTCACAGTTACGTGCGCGGAATATAGTCAACATCCAAGCATGAGTCGCGGCAATACATGGGGAGACGAGGAAACCAGGTATTTCTTTGAAATTTGGTCGGATGATACTATAAAGACTGAATTGGAGACAGGCCGCTGGTGGGAACACTGGTACGAGAGTTGGCAACATTGCCAAAATAGGGCAAAAATTATGAAACTAGTAACTGGGTCCATTTACTGCAACAGTGTAGCGTGCTCATCTACTAACCAATCAGGGTTGAGTATAGAGAGACGCACGCTGTACACGCATTGATGACATGACGTTCTAAAGTCCGTTGGTCCATTTGATTCAATACAGTGTGAATGAAGACTGTAAATAAAGTCCGGATTATAAGTACAGTGTGAAAAGGCAAAAAAAAGGTTCTGGTCCAAACCTTGGTCCGGACTTTACCATGTGAATACGCCCTTAATCTAAAAGATGATCTGGTTCTATACCAGCCCAATAGAACCCTTCGGTCTCAGAATGCAGGTCAATCCGTGTATCATTTGTTCATTCGTTTTTCAAAATGAAACCAAAAACAAGGCAAGGAAAATACAACTCGTTTTTTTCATTATTTCTTTCCAAAACGAAAATGAAAAGATGGATAACAATCAGTTTTTCATTTTTGTGTTTAAATGAATAATGAAAAAAAAAGGATAACGGCCGTTTCCTGTTTTAACCAATTTGGACCTGAAGAAAGTTGAGTACACTAGAAATTAATCTGAAACATGTACACCGGACTTGAAGATCATTGCAGTATGATTAAACAGCTGTTTGGCGATGGAAAAACACATGCCGAGATATTCAGAGATGCTTAACACTGACTCAGGTGTAAATGACACATGTCAGATGAGGAACCTGAAACTGTTATCCTGTCATCAATACATAAGGTAAGTACAAGCTGTACACATATGCAATTGTGTTATTATAAAAAGAACATAACTGGAATATGACACCAATTTTCTCCATGCTCATATCTTCAGGTCTTAGGGTGACCCTCTTAGTTTCCCGAAATAAGACATATGGTTCCTATCTTTGTCACTGCAGGTCAACGGTCATTTCTGGTTTACTCATTTTGCTTCAGGTCCAATTGGATACAATTGGGAACGGCGATTGTCAACCAGATCCATTATCCAGATCAAACCAGATCATTATCCATTTTTTTCATTTTGATTTTAGAAACAAATAATGAAGAAACAAGTTGTTTTCTCATCAACTTATTTTTGGTTGCATTTTGAAAAATTAATGATACACGGATTCAGGTCTATTGAAAGTCCCTAGGGTTTGTAAAAGTACAGTAGGAGCTAGAGCCTTTAGTTACCATAGTTACTGGAATCATCTTCCATTTAATATTAAAGAGGTCGGCACAATCTCTACATTTAAAATTAGGTTGAAAACATTCGTGTTTGATAAAAACTATGGTCAAGTTCGTTAAAAGCAGACTGAAATCACAGTTTAGTCTAAGCTGCACTAGGAGATTGAATGATGGAGGAGGTACAGACACTGGGTTCTTTCTCCCTCTCTCTCATATTAAAACATGGATGGCCATGCAATATTTACATTTGAATGAAAACAAGACTGAAGTCTTTGTGTTTGGACCCAGTACATCCTGTCTGCCTCCTCCTGTCGACCTGGGTCCCCTGGCATCATATGCTAAGCCCACAGCTACAAATTTGTGTTTTAGGATGGACAGTGATTTTTCATTGGATGGTCTAATTAGTGCAGTCGTGAAGGCCAGTTGTTTTCACCTCAGGCGGTTGGTAAAGGTCAAACCCTTCCTGTCGAGGCAGGACTTTTGCACAGTAATCCATGGCTTCATTACATATGGGCTAGTTTACTGTAATACTCTGTACATTGGAGTCAGACAGTCCTTGCTCTCACGTCTCCAGGGAGTTCTGAACACTGCTGCACATCTTTTAACTGCAGCAAATCATTCCCATTCTGGCCTCACTCCACTGGTTACCTCTGGATGTTAGGGTTCATTTTAAAATTCTTACATTTGTTTTTAAATCTTTGAATGGTCTGACCCTAACCTTACCTCTGAGCTGCACCAACACCCAGACTCTCAGGTCTGTTGTGAAATAAACTGTCTTTACATTTGTCAGACCGACACATTCACTGTCCAATTTTAAAACAGATCTTAAATTTTTTTACTCCCTGACCTTTGACTCAGTGACTCACTGATTTTAGTTTTTTTAATGTATGATAATTTTTTTTTTTATCCGTGTCGTTTTAGTACTTTTAAATTGTACACCTATAGATGTATTTTATTTCCTTGTTGTTCTTTCTCTGCTTTGTGTTTCGTGTTTCATGTCTTTCTGTCTTGTTGTGTGCAGTGGTGTTATGACCCGGAGGTTGCAACCTATCTTAGAGAGCACAGGAGAAAACAAGGTTCAAACAATTTTATCAAGCAAATGTATTTTAAGTTCCTGTGCCCAAAAACCAAAAAGAAATCCCAAAAGTACAAAAGAAAAGTCTGACTCAGGTGAGCTGGCCAAATAAACAAAAGGACGGTAGATGGATCAAACTAACCCTATACAGGGTCGTACAACCTGTCCACCTACCGCTACCCCCGCCCCAGTAAAACAACCTGCAAACTAAACCCTGTAAAAGGAAATCAAACGAAAGTATGGCTTCTTATTTTTTCTAATTCCCAGGTTGTTGTTTTTTTGCCTGTGTGAAAGTCTCTCAGATTATTTTACAAGTAGAAAGGAACTTTTTCACACTGTTGCCGTAAAGTGTTACTTAGTGTTGGAAAGCTCAGGATTAAATTTTTTTTCTATGCCATTTGAATTTTGTGGATGGCATAAATGGCTTAAGAGTTAAGAGTAATTTGAATATTATAATGTATAAAATGCAGCAGTGGACAGACTGCTGTTGTTAAAGGGTTAAAGATTTGACCCATCTAAAAATGAATGTCGCCAAAGCTGAAAACCTGCGAGTTCCAAGTTGTCATTACCATGGTCATCTTTGAGGTCCACGCCTTTGCTCTTGAGCAGTTGCAGAGCAATGTCGACATTGTGGACTTTCTGAAGGCGGCTGATGGCTGGAAGACGGAGCTTTGCTGACAAACTCCAATCCTGGATGAGCAGCTCCATCACCCGCCTGGAAGACCATAGAATAACTGTTATTCAAACCCATTATCTACCAGAGCCAATCAGGGGATTTGCAGAGGTTACCGAAGCACATGTAAATGTTATAAGACATTTTTCCAGGCGAATATGAAAGCAATTTAGCAAATATTTTACTCAATGACAAATAAGTGTACAAAAGACCAAAGAGAAAAAAACCACAGGGTCCTGGAATTACTTGTGGAGGTGAATAAATCAGTTCCCATGACCATAACTACACATAAAAGTCTGTGCAGGAACACAGAGTAGTGGATGATGGCAGATGTTTGGTAATAAAGGCATGGGAGTTGCATCAGAATTGACAAATGGGACCATAATGCTGCAGTAAAATGACTTTACCACAGTTTGTCATTTGAGCATTTTGTATTAGCCAATGACTATAAGGTTCATTAAGTGAAGTCAAAATCATGAAATAAAAACTGATATAAGTTTGGATGTAATAAATCAGACAGTGATTTTACACCGTTCCTCTTTTTTCTTCCAAAAATGTTTTGTCCATGTCAGGGGGAACTGGACTAAAAATATATTTGTAAGGACGAACATGAATGAAACAAGTTTTACAACCACTGGTCTAAACAACATCGCACTTCAGTGGTATTAAGTAGAGGGTCCCTAAAGACAAACCCAAGTGTCCTGAGGTCTTTATGTCCTCAAATAGTGTGTCCACAGTTACTGATCTACAGATATGGACCTCTGGATTCATAAGACGTCTGAGGAGGAAGACCATAATAGTCCATTGTCCAGTGCACAGTTAGATGCTCTGGAAATTCATGAGTTGGTTAAAAAATTTTTTTTAAAAACATAGTCCAGTATTTGATCATAAATGTAAACAAAGCTGTATGTCACAGCAAAGATCAGTTTACCAACAGGTAGTTTTTTGTTGACCATTATGGTCTTTGTCCTCAGATATCCCATGAATCCAGAGGTCCATGTGTGTAGATCAGTAACTGTGGACACACTATCTGAGGACATGAAGACCTCAGGACACTTGGCTTTGTCTTTAGGGAACCTCTACTTACTACCACTTAAGTGTGATGTTGTTTAAACTTTAGAAGAGTTAGTAAAAAAATAGAGAAATCACTAATCACTTCCATGTTAATACAGTTTGGATCCTAGTGGTTTAATTCTAGTGTTAATTATATATATATATATATATACAGTGCCGTGAAAAAGTATTTGCCCCCTTCCTGATTTCTGTGTTTTTTGCATATTTATCACTCACAAAGGTTTCAGATCCTCAAACCAATTTTAATATAACACAGAGACAACCCAATGAAATACAAAATGCAGTTTTGAAATGTTGATTCCATTTATTAAGGCACAAAAAAATCAAAACCTATCTGGCCCTATGTGAAAAAGTAATTGCCCCCCCTTGTTATATCACAAAGTAACTGTGACTAACCATAGTTTTGTGAAAGCTGAGTTCAATTTCACAGGCCACACCCAAACCTGATTGCCACCACCTGTGTTGAATCAAGAAATCACTTAAATTGAATCTGTTAGACAAAGTGAAGTAGACCACAAAATCTCAAGAACATGATCAACATGCCACGATCCAAAGAAATTCCAGAAGAAATGAGAAAAAAGTGATTGAAATCTATCGGTCCAGAAAAGGTTACAAAGCCATTTCCAAGGCTGTGGGGCTCCAGCGAACCACTGTCAGAGCTATTATCCAGAAATGGAGAAAACTGGGAACAGTGGCAAACCTTCCCAGGAGTGGTCGACCATCTACGATTTCTCCAAGAGTGCGACGACGGCTCATCCAGGAGGTTACAAAAGAACCTCGAAAAACCTCCAAGGAACTGCAGGCCTCGCTGGCCTCAGTTAAGGTCAGTGTTCATGACTCCACCATAAGAAAGACACTGGCCAAAAATGGCATCCATGGGAGAGTTCCCAGGCAAAAACCACTGCTGTCACAAAAGAACACAAAGGGTCGTCTCACATTTGCCAAAAAGCATCTTGATTATCCTCAAGACTTTTGGAGAAACATTCTGTGGATGGATGAGTCAAAAATTGAACTTTTTGGAAGGTGTGCAGCCCGTTACATCTGGCGTAAAAATGGCACAGCATTTGACATAAAGAACATGATGCCAACAGTAAAGCATGGTGGTGGCAGTGTGATGGTCTGGGGCTGCTTTGCTGCCTCAGGGCCAGGACAACTTACTGTGATAGACGGAATAATGAATTCTGATGTTTACCAGAAGATCCTGAAGGAGAACGTCCGGCCATCAGTTCATGCCCTAAAACTCAAGCGCTCTTGGATCATGCAGCAGGACAACGATCCGAAACACACCAGCAAGTCCACCTCTGAATGACTCAAAAAAACCAAAATTAAGGTTCTGGAGTGGCCAAGTCAAAGTCCGGATTTAAATCCAATTGAGATGCTGTGGTGTGACCTTAAACGGGCAGTTCATGCCAGAAAGCCCTCCAATATGGCAGACTTGAAACAAATTTGCAAAAAAGAGTGGGCCAAAATTCCTCCACAGCGTTGTGAAAGACTCATCACCAATTATCGCAAACGTTTGATTTCAGTTATCGCTGCCAAAGGTGGCCCAACTCGCTATTAGGTTCAGGGGGCAATTACTTTTTCACATAGGGCCAGATGGGTTTTGATTTTTTTGGTGTCATTAATAAATTGAATTATTTCAAAACTGCATTTTGTATTTCCTTGGGTTGTCTCTGTGTTATATTAAAATTGGTTTGATGATCTGAAACCTTTGTGAGTGATAAATATGCAAAAAACACAGAAATCAGGAAGGGGGCAAATACTTTTTCACGGCACTGTGTGTGTGTGTATGTATGTATGTATGTATGTATATATATATATATTATATATATATATATATATTATATATATATATATATATATATATATATATGTACTCTTAATCATCTAAAAAAAAGTAACTAAACTGATTTTTTAGTGCAGATAATCCCTTTAAGGATGGCTAACTGGGACGCAGCCTAAATTAGCTGCAGGAATAACAGCAACTGATGCCGATCTGTGAGGATATATCCAGGAGAGGATGAGAGTAGTTCGTTAAAATCCATTATGTCTCACTCACACTAGACGGATGCCGCATTTTAAGTCAACTGCCAAATTCCTCACAGCGAAGTTGAACTCGTCCAGGGGCATCTGTACGTGGGAGACGGGTAACCCCAGGAAGTGTAGGTGTCGGGGGAGGATCCCCTCTCCACTCAGGAAGTCCCGGGAGAAGGCCAGGAGAAGGTCCTTACTGGTCTATTAGGGAGAAAAAACTAATTAACAACACGGTAAAAGTTAACGAGACCCCAAAACAGCAAATGAAAAAAGTTGGAATAGACTCTTAAAAAGGTTCATTATGCTAAGTTAAGATGGATTACATTTTGAAACTAAGTAACACAGAGATAAAATAGTTTTGCAATGTGTTCAGGGAAAGATATGAGCTCTCCACATCTATATTTAACAATTAAATTAAATAATCACATCTACTGTTGTTCAATTAGCTCTCTGCTTAAACTTCAAAAGACCCAAACTTTAGTAATTAAACACATAATTAATGCCAACCCATCAGGCTCAAGACAGAAGATTAAAATGACACCATATTACTTCTTTAGATTTTATATGATCAGGAGAAGACTTTGCTCTTTTGATATTGGCTAAATTTACATGTTTTTTAATTCAGAATTATTACCTCCACCAAGGAGTTTGTCTGTTTGTCTGTCTGTTAGGTAACAAAGATCCAGAACAGGGTTCTGCGCAGGATCTTAGCTGTTCCTAACAATGTTCTCTTTTGGACACAGATCTCTGATGTTGTTCCTGGTATCTGCTGGAGACATTGTCCCAGCTTGGGGGTCACTGCCCCTAATGCTCCGATCACTACTGGTACCACTGTTGCCTTCACACTCCACATTTTCTCTAACTCCTCTTTCAGCCCTTGGTATTTCTCAAGCTTCTCATGTTCTTTCTTTCTCATGTTGCTATCACTGGGGACTGCTACATCTATCACCACCACTGTCTTCTCATGTTTATCCACCACCACTATGTCAGGCTGATTGGCCATCACCATCTTGTCAGTCTGGATCTGGAAGTCCCACAGGATCTTGGCCTGTTTGTTCTCTGTCACCTTTGGGGGGTTCTCCCATCTTGACCCTGGGACCTCCAGTCCATACTCTTTACAGATGTTCCTGTACAGTATGCCCGCTACCTGGTTATGCCTCTCCATGTATGCCTTGCTTGCCACCATCTTACACCCTGCTGTGATGTGCTGGACTGTTTCAGGGGCTTCTCTACACAGCCTACACCTGGGGTCCTGTCTGATGTGGTAGACCCCGGCCTCTATTGCTCTGGTGTTCAGGGCTTGTTCTTGTGCAGCCATGAGTAGTGTCTCTGTGCTGTCCTTTAGTCCAGCCTTTTCCAGACACTGGTATGTCTTTTCCATATCAGACACTTCCTCCATTTGTCGATGGTACACGCCATGCAAGGGTTTGTCCTTCCATGATAGCCCCTCTGGTTCCTCGACCTTACTGGGCTTTTGTTGCCTGAGACATTCACTTAGCAGTTGGTCATTGGGGGCCATTTTCTTGATGTATTCCTGGAGGTTCGCTGTTTCCTCCTGGACAGTAGTTCTGACACTTACTAGTCCTCGGCCCCCTTCCTTTCGCTTAGTGTACAGCCTCAGGACACTGGACTTGGGGTGGAACCCTCCATGCATGGTAAGGAGTTTCCTTGTCTTGATATCAGTGGCTTGTATCTCTTCCAGTGGCCAGGATATTATCCCAGCTGGGTATCTGATTACTGGCAGGGCATAGGTGTTAATATATATAAGTTTTGTTAACTTCATCCTACATCCTTTCGAACAAGGTGTAATTATCTAGGATACTAAAGAGGTGTTTTAATTTCTGCTTAAATACTTTGAAAGTGTTACTTATTTTATTTTATCTGTTTGAATAAACAAATGAATGAAATGAAATGTATCTTGCTAACTAACAGACAGACAAACAAACTGTCAAAAACATAACGTCCATGGTTCATTTGAGGGGGGGGGTCTGCCTTGGCTGAGGTTTGGGAGTGCTTTTCTAGTTTATTCTGAATTTTTTTTTAATCTATTTAGTTTGTGTTTACATGGAAATGTTAATGGAAAATAAAGGTTTCCATGGAGACGTGGATGTATTCTGCTCTAGTTAACTGGTCTTTCAGAGCTGAAGGTACAGAGGGTTCTGATTGGACTGAACAGTAACAGCTGGAGGTACAGAGAGTTCTGATTGGACTGAACAACCACTTAACGTCTGAATGTCTACTGGGAAAAAAAACATGGAGTCCACTTCCTGTTTTGCTTTAGTTTCAGACAGACAGACAGACAGATAACCTTGAACTCTGCATCCATGCAGAACAGACAGGGGTCATGTTCGATCAGTCTGGATTCTTTGGCTTTGTCCAGGAAACAGACCAACAACAGCAGCTTCTTCAGAGTGAAGCGAGACAGCGCCTCCTCATGGCCTAACCAAGGAAAGAAAAACAAAAGTGTCCATATTATTTATATATAATAGACAGGCTGGTATAGAATTTGTCTGCATTGCCTCTTGTGATGTTCCATATTTTCTCTAATATCAGATCATTCATAAGGTCTTTCCCTTTGAGCTCTTAAACTTGTGAAGGCAATGTCGTTAAAATTCTTTTTGAGGTGTGTAATTCTGTGGACAACATGCTCCAAATATTTGTCATAGTACTCATCAGTGGTAATAGTACTAGTACCCATCAATGGTCATAGTACTAGTACCCATCAGTAGTCATAGTAGTAGTACCCATCAGGGGTAATAGTACAAATCATTGGTAATAGTACCCATCAGCGGTACTTGTATCCATCAGTGGTCATAGTACCATCAGTGCCAATAGTACTAGTACCCATCAGTGGTAATAGTAGTGTATTGTTTCAGTTGTCACTATAGGTATCACCATTTTTCATTGTGTTTTCTTCACAGTAAATGATGTCATATAAAAGGGAATATTTTTATTCTGTATAAATCCTGTCTGTTACGAAACCATTTTGTAATAATAACCCAAAATAATTGACTTTATACTGTCATCCATAGAACTTTTTTTTTTCTGTCCTGGACTGGGTCTTGACTCGGACTCAAGTCGTTTGGACTCTGTCTTGTCTTGGTCTCAAACCAGTCCTGGTCTAGGTCAATACTACAGCCCTGGTTTAAACTATATCCAAATCCTCAAAGAGGATTTCATCCCACAGTATTTCAAGTGGGCGACAGAAGTCTGCAAATTACCGTCTTTGTACAGATGAGGTACTTTGGCATGTCTGAACTCTGCAGCAATATCTGGGTTCCACAGCAGACGCTGAAGGATGAACATGGCCAGACCCAAGGTGTCGCTGTTGCTCTCCAGTGAAATCAGTTCCCCGTAGATGGTCTGAGGATGAGCATTATGACAGTCGGCATTAAATGACAAATCTAACCCTAATAAAACTTCTGTTCTAACCCTAATAAATAATTTGCCATCGAATCAGATGCAAGGATTTTAGATAAGGCCCCCAGAGCCCTCCACGGGTTCGGGTACCCGCGGGTGACCCGTGGGTGAACCGCAGATTTTCACGAAACGGGTGAAAAATGTTGTGCTGTGTCGGATACGGGTTCGGTTCGGGTCGGACGTGGGTGATCGCGGGCCTAATTTGCGGTTCATAGGCTAAAAACTGTTCTTTAGTTTGGACTTGTATAGCTGCCTCCTGTCGGCTTCCTTCTTGATGTGTTTTTCAAGCGTGCACGTGCGCGAGCTCACGGATAAAAATAGTTTTTGAATTTATTATTTGTCTGCTCCCGTTTAACAACATTTTTATTTGGCTCTGCCTTGGCTATGTCACTGTTCAGTATATTCGTGGCAATACATTTTGTATTTAAGTTTGACATTTTGTATTCAAGCTGACATTTTCTTCCGGGTTCGGGTCAGATATCGGGTTCATTTATAGCGGGTCGGTTCAGGTGCGGATTTGTAATTTTTTTTTCGTCGGAAAACAGGTCAGATACAGGTTTGAACATGACGGGTATGGGCGGTTGTGGTTTGTCAAAATCAGAACCGTGCAGGACTCTGAAGGCCCCTCCTTTGAAAACGGATCGGTTCTGAAGGCTCCCAGATGGTATCATGATCTGGCAACAGTCAGGTTTGGGAATTTAACCACCTCTTCCAGGAACTGCAGTATGGATGATGTCCACTTTCAACAATATTTCAGGCTCAGTTTTTCTTTCATCGTCTGGGTTGGTCCCAGCACCATACGTCATTCTATCATGACTTTGGGAGGATATCAATGCCGATCGACTTTTGTGGCCCGGCGTCATGTAAATTCACCGGAAAACGTCAATATGTTCAACTCAAGCGTTTACGCATATTTGTGGCAAAACGTGACGCTCCAACGCACCGCAGCAGTGTCTCCAACTAAAGATTAAAAAAAATGTAAATTAAAAAAAGTGATCTTTGGATTTACGAATCAATCCTGAGTAATTACTATGAGAACCGATCGAGAATTGGAATTTTGTTTTTTTAAAAACAGGCCTAATGGTGAACTAGCAAATGTATGACAACTTCTTTCATGACTATCCCTACTACTGCGAACAACTTGTGTGATAAATGATTGCAGTGTAAAGTTCAAATTAGGGTAGAACAGATGTTTTATTAGAGTTAGGGTCAGAACAGAAGTTTTATTAGGGTTAGAACTGAAGTTTTATTAGGGTTAGAACAGAAGTTTTATTAGGGTTAGAACAGAAGTTTTATTAGAGTTAGAACAAAAGTTTTATTAGAGTTAGAACAAAAGTTTTATTAGAGTTAGAACAAAAGTTTTATTAGAGTTAGAACAGAAGTTTTATTAGAGTTAGAACAGAAGTTTTATTAGGGTTAGAACAGAAGTTTTATTAGGGTTAGAACAAAAGTTTTATTAGGGTTAGAACAGAAGTTTTATTAGGGTTAGAACAGAAGTTTTATTAGGGTTAGAACAGAAGTTTTATTAGAGTTAGAACAAAAGTTTTATTAGGGTTAGAACAGAAGTTTTATTAGGGTTAGAACAGAAGTTTTATTAGGGTTAGAACAGAAGTTTTATTAGAGTTAGAACAGAAGTTTTATTAGAGTTAGAACAGAAGTTTTATTAGGGTTAGAACAGAAGTTTTATTAGGGTTAGAACAGAAGTTTTATTAGGGTTAGAACAGAAGTTTTATTAGAGTTAGAACAAAAGTTTTATTAGGGTTAGAACAGAAGTTTTATTAGAGTTAGAACAAAAGTTTTATTAGGGTTAGAACAGAAGTTTTATTAGGGTTAGAACAGAAGTTTTATTAGAGTTAGAACAGAAGTTTTATTAGAGTTAGAACAGAAGTTTTATTAGAGTTAGAACAGAAGTTTTATTAGAGTTAGAACAGAAGTTTTTTACCTCCAGTCCGATCCGTAACCACAGAGGATTGTACGAAAGAAGCCAGTTCAGAACTTTTTGACGTTCACCTGAAAAACAACAAAAATCACCTTCACTTGAATGAATGAACTTTGTTTAGTTGTTTACATTTCAAACTAGAAAAGCACTCAGAATGCAAACCTCCACCAAAGCAGACCCCCCCCCCCCCCCCCCCCCCCTCCGAATGAACACAGGTCCACCAAGGAGATTATGTCCGTTTGTCTGTTAGCAAGATAGTCCAAAAAGTTATGGACGGATCTTAATTAAAATTTCATGACTTGTGTTTAGTGTCATAAGTAACAAATTATTTCTCTTCTGTGATGATCTTGAAGAGATCCTGGATTCTGGATCACTTTGACATTTTTTTCTCAATTTACTGCAATGTAAAATTTTAAAGTGATCCAGAATCCAGGATCTCTTCCAGATCATCACAGAAACTGAATCATTTGTTTCTTGTGACACCAACAACACTTAAGGAAATTTTCATCAAAAATCGTCGATAACTTTGAGTTATCTTGCTGACTAACAGACAAAACAAACTCTGGCAAAAAAGCTCTAAATGTAATCTGATTTTTTAATGCTTCATGTAAAGTTTATTCAAAGTGGTTTTGTTACTTCATATATTTTACAGACGATACTGTGCATTTATCTAAACGTATTTAACCCTTTAAACTTTCACTCAATTGTTAACAAAGTCAATTAAATGTTATTGAACCATTTTAACAACATGCAGTTGGTGTTTGATTATATTATGAATGAAAATATTCAGATAAACTGGGATATTGGAAGCAGGTCCTGTTAAATGATGCAATAGATAAAACATTTGTGGATATTTAAGAATAAAGTCTATTTGGAGTGCTACCTGGAACTTGTCTTCAGTAGGGATGGTGCTCTTTGGTGACAGGCTTAATCCATTTCAAAAACAGCAAAAGGCCAAGGCACTCATGAGTACCTTGGTGATTTGTGGATATTTATTCATGTTTTGGACTATATAGAATTATTTAATTACTTTTAGATGTTTTTGTTAGAATATGTGTCTAACAAATCAGATCAGCTGTTTGACATTTGGATTTTTAACAAATAAGTGATTGTACCTGCTGTGGATGTTTGATCTGACACTGGTTTATATCTTATGATGTGTGAGAATCTGTGTTTAACTACATTAGGTCATGTGACATTTGGGACAGGTGTGGGTGGTTTAATATTAGGTCATGTGACATTTGGGACTGGTTTGGGTGGTTTAATATTAGGTCATGTGACATTTGGGACAGGTGTGGGTGGTTTAATATTAGGTCATGTGACATTTGGGACAGGTTTGGGTGGTTTAATATTAGGTCATGTGACATTTGGGACTGGTTTGATCAACATTTATGAGAAACTACTTCAGTCTATATGTGGTCCCTTGGAAGTTGAAATGGTTAAAAGAGAAACAAATTGAGGAGTGGGAGGTGTGCGTCAAAGCTCAATTACAAACAGGGAACACCCGTTTAAAATATCTTTAGTACAATTGGCTGGAGTGATTATATATCACTCGTGTCAAATTGAATAAATTCTATAACACAGTACCAGATGTTTGCATAAAATGTAACAAAGAAAAGGGCATAACTTTTCATCATTTGTGGCAATGTTATCAGATGAGGATATTTTGGGAAGACGTGAAACAGTGCATTGAGGAAATACTAAAGATAGAGTTATACTTGGATCCAAAAAATTCCTTTTGGGTATCTACCCAGCTAACGACAACATAAGGAAGAAACATGATTTTTAAATTTCGTTTCTGGCCAAGAGAGTCATTGAATCTGTATCATTTGTTCATTCATTTTTCAAAATCAAACAATGACAAAAAAAATACTCATTTCTTCATTATTTGTTTCCAAAACCAAAATTAAAAAAAAAAGATAGTCATGTATTTTTTTTTTCAGTTTTCCTCTTTTGTGTTTAAATGAATAATAGAAAAACTGATAACTGCTGTTTTCTGTTTTATCCAATTTTGACCTGAAGTAAATATAGTAAAGTGTAAATGAATGTAACAACCCTAGAAACATGTAAATGAATGTAACAACCCTAGAAATATGTCAATCAATGTTTACAACCATAGAAACATGTAAATGAATGTTAACAACCATAGAAACATGTAAATGAATGTTAACAACCATAGAAACATGTCAATGAATGTTAACAACCATAGAAACATGTCAATCAATGTTAACAACCATAGAAACATGTCAATCAATGTTAACAACCATAGAAACATGTAAATGAATGTTAACAACCATAGAAACATGTAAATGAATGTTAACAACCATAGAAACATGTCAATCAATGTTTACAACCATAGAAACATGTAAATGAATGTTAACAACCATAGAAACATGTAAATGAATGTTAACAACCATAGAAACATGTCAATGAATGTTAACAACCATAGAAACATGTCAATCAATGTTAACAACCATAGAAACATGTAAATCAATGTTAACAACCATAGAAACATGTCAATCAATGTTAACAACCATAGAAACATGTCAATGAATGTTAACAACCATAGAAACATGTCAATCAATGTTAACAACCATAGAAACATGTAAATGAATGTTAACAACCATAGAAACGTGTAAATAAATGTTAACAACCATAGAAACATGTCAATCAATGTTAACAACCATAGAAACATGTAAATGAATGTTAACAACCATAGAAACGTGTAAATGAATGTTAACGACCATAGAAACGTGTAAATGAATGTTAACGACCATAGAAACGTGTAAATGAATGTTAAAAACCATAGAAACGTGTAAATGAATGTTAAAAACCATAGAAACATGTAAATGAATGTTAAAATCCATAGAAACGTGTAAATGAATGTTAACAACCATAGAAACATGTAAATGAATGTTAAAAACCATAGAAACATGTAAATGAATGTTAACGACCATAGAAACATGTAAATGAATGTTAACAACCATAGAAACATGTAAATGAATGTTAACAACCATAGAAACGTGTAAATGAATGTTAAAAACCATAGAAACGTGTAAATGAATGTTAACCATAGAAACATGTAGATCATTATGGTATGATACCGTGTTCATATCTGCATGTCTTAGGGTGACCCTCTTAGTTTAGGGTGACCCTCTTAGTTTAGGGTGACCCTCTTAGTTTACACTAATAGGACAAAGGTTTACATCTGTGTCACTGAGGGTCAAAGGTTATTTACGGTTTGCTCAACTTGCTTCAGGTCAAGATTGGATAAAGGAGAAAACATCAGTTTTTTCTATTCATTTAAATACAAAAAGGAAAACTGAAACACTGCTTCATTGTCCGTTTTTTCATTTTAGTTTTGGAAACAAATAATGAAGAAATGAGTCGTTTTTTCACTGTCTTATTTTTGAAAAAGGAATGAAACAATGATACACGGATTGAGCAGTTTCACCTGAAGCATATCCATAAGTTTTAATAGTGTATTTAATAGTGTACTTGTGTTTGATGGGAAATTATAATCATTACAGTGACGAGTAAGACACTTACCTATATCCTTCCAAAGATGGCGATCTTTTCGGACGAGCAGCCTCTTGGCCTCCACCTCGATCTCCAGCCTCTGAATGGCTTTGACCAAAGCCTCTGATGTGAACAGCTGGCAGGCGGAACGGCGGAGGCGGTTCAGCTTCCGTCGGGCTGTGTAGGTGCTGTAGGACATCTCTTCTTTGGTGGGAGCTTTGGGAATGCTGAATCTGTCGTCACTGCCCATAGCAAGGGACACAGCACTTACTAAAGGAAAAAACAATATCAACAGTCAGCCCGTTTACAGTCGCATCTAAGTCCAGCTATTGTCAATAATGGAGCTAAAGGTCTATTTACACTCCAAAGCCAAGTCGTCTGCGACATGTCACAGGTTAGTTGCAGACTCTTTAGCCTTTGTCGCACAAAGTTGCACACACCTCCCAGAAAATGTAACCCACCACAGACAGCGCCAGGGAGAAGACCAGAAAAAAAAGAGGCCTCTGATTGGTCCATTCTACGTCCACACTACATGCACTTCCACTTGCCTACTTCCCTAACCTAACCCTTCCCTACACGAACATCATTGTTGAAAACGACGACTTGAGTGAATATGGATTTGGCAGAGTGCACAAGGAAGTGGAAGGATCTGCAGGAAAGCTCCATAATCCACCATTTTGTTTCGTCATTCCTAACTTTATCCGCACTCCTTCCATCAACTTTTCGGCGCTCTAACTACGTCATCCTAAAGATTACGCTGATTGGTTGTAGTACCATCCTATTGCATACAGAGGGATTTGAAAGACAACCTTTTAGCCCCGCCTCCCCTGACTATGAAGCACCACTTCATTGTCAGAATGAATAGGGATAGTAATGCTAGGGTAGGCTAATCTAAGCTAGCTCTTTCCATATTTCCTATAAAATATTTCACTCAAGGGAATATTAAATTCTCTTGTGAACCCTTACCTTTAGTGACTTCAGTGTTAACTTTAAAGTCATCTGGGGTGAGGACATAGTTGATCCACCAGGTGAATCCTCCTTCCTGCTTCTCAATCCACCTCTCGTCGTAGAACATGTTCTTGGCAGCAAATGGCATTGGATGTCGAGGTATGGCTATGAGGAAAGAGGCAGGAAGCAATACAATGTGATGGTAAACAGAATGTCACAGGGTTCACACTCTTTCCCTCAAATTATTTTCCAGGACATTTCTAGCCGCTGCAGACAAGGTACGATGTCATACACTAAACCAGTGGTTGTCAAGCCACGAGGCAGGCCTCCCCTGGGGGTGCTAGAGGACTTCAGGGGAAGGCGTGGCATGAGAAGAAAAACCTAAATTTAAAAAAAAAATAAAAATGTAAACATGGTTAGGTAACTACAGTACATCTGGGTGGGGGTAATTCCACCTCAAGTGAAAGTGACAGAAGACAGAGTGTACATTTATACGGAGGCGATGAAAAGAGAAGACGCTAAAGTGTCGTCTTCAGGATTTCATCTACGTTTAGACAAGTGTATTCAGGAGGAAATGCTTGTTTATACGAAGACGCAACAGTAGGAAAAATACAATTGAATAGTCCTGTGATAGACCCGCCCACATGTCCTTTTCTGTTTTTTACGTATGCAATTGTCCACTCGTCTGTTCATCTATGGTGTGTGTGTGTAATGTCTGTACAATAACTGAAAACACTACTGAACACTTACTTGAGCTGCTAATGCTAATGCAGCTGAAGATCAGTTGGTTGTCCCACATGTTTGTGTCTTTACCTGCTCAGTGTATGAATGTAAGGTCAAAGGTTATGCTACATGAACATATGTGATGTAACGACACAACGTCAACATGTGCATTTCTTGCTGTTTAGATGCAGACGTGACCCAGTGCGTCTTCAATACGTCCCACTGTGGAAGGAGTGTGAACATTTGTTTGTATTCACACCCTGACCTCGTCAACTTTCTGTCTAAATACGACAGCATATTTTATCACAAGTGTCTTTCATTTACACAAACGTCCTGGTGTAAACGACCCCAGAGTCTGGGGAGAGCAACTAACTGAGGAAAGTCTGAATCTGATTATTTAAAATTTGTCTTTTCATGCATTGGTCCTTATGATGCTCTGCCCCCACGGACGTGTTGGCTAACGATAGCATTGTTTTGTTTTTATAGGAAGTTAAATAAATTTGGATGTTTTACAACACACAAAGGTATGGGGGAAAAGATGTTAAAAACATACACAGATTTAAAACATTTTAAAAACTGCTAAAACATAATGTGTTAAAAGAGACCTTAAAAAAACACACACAGATGTTAAAATGTACTTTAAAATATGTTAAAATGTGTAAAATAAAAAGTTATAAACACACAGATGTTACAATCTGTTTAAAAAAAACATAAGTAAAATAAATAAGTAAATTTCAGCACATATCCACCGAGCCAATGAAATAACTGAAAGTAGAGCGGCTACCATGAGTGGGCAACGGATGTGAAGCATAGAGGACTAGCAGCTAGTAGCATAGCGAACTAGCAGCTAGTAGCATAGAGAGCTAGCAGCTAGTAGCATAGCGGTCTAGCAGCTAGTAACATAAATGAGTAGCAGTGATTATAGATTACAGTAGTGATTATAGATTATAGTCGTGATTATAGTAGTGACTATAGATTACATAGTGACTATAGGTTACAGTAGTAATTATAGATCATAGTAGTGATTATAGATTATAGTAGTGATTATAGATCATAGTAGTGATTATATGTTATAGATCATAGTAGTGATAGATTATAGTAGTGATTATAGATTATAAGATAAGATGAGCTTTATTTGTCACATGCACAGTTATACATTGTACAAAGTACAGTGAAATGTGTTTTTGTACCTGTATCCAATAAATAAAGGAAAAAAGACACAGCACACAAGTAGAAATAAATAAAAGGCATGAAAAATAAAATAAGAATAAAGCTATATAAAATAAGAATAAAGCTATCAAATATAAATCCACAAGTGTATAGTAGTGATTATAGATTATAGATTATAGTAGTGATTATAGAAGTGATTTTAGTGACAGATGGAAAAATGAACTAAATTGTCAATAAATAGTTTAGAAAAGGTCAATTTTAACAAAGTCAGTTTTGTGTCTATTTCTTAGATCTATCTAATGAATCAATTACAAGTTAAGAATTGAGGGAGAAGAGATTTGAGTGAATTGTGGATGATGATGATGGACGAAGCGTGATGGCAATAGGTCATCACAGCCTTTGTCTGGATGAGCTAAAAAATAAGGTTGTTTGTTTCATTTCAGTTTTCATGTGGTAACCCTGTATATGTTTACACCCCCCCCAAACATTACCAAAAAATAAATAAACAAAATCATTGTGTTGTGACGTTACCTGTTTGGACCGATTTAACGAAGGTGAGTTTGGACTGAGCTACGGCCAGAACTTTAGTCTTCCTCACAGATGACTGGACCAAGTGAAGACCTGTAAATGAAAGGAACATTTAACCCTTTGATTTGACCCACAAGGAACTGTATTAACCCTTTGATCTGACCCACATGGAACTGTATTAACCCTTTCATCCTACCCGGATGGAACCATATTAACCCTTTCATTTGACCCAGATGGAATCATTCCCAGAGGTTGTAAAGCTGCATCTACAGCCTGTCCGTCCATGGGAGTGGATCTGTCCTTTAATGTGGTTCTCCTCAATATTTCTTCTTTTTCCCACTGGGTTTTGAAGTTTTCTCTTGCTGAGAAGGAGGGTCTAAGGACAGGGGGAGGGTCTTTTCATATATCTCTGTAGTTGATTGCGTTTCTGTAAAGCCCTGTGAGACGACTTTGTTGTGATTTGGGACTTTATAAATAAAATTGAATTCAATTAATTCGTTCCATAAGTGTTTTTGTTTCACCAATGCGACCCCCGTAAACCCCCAATACTACCCCTAAACCTCCAATACTACCCCCGTAAACCCCCAATACCACCCCTGTAAACCCCAAATACCACCCCCTAAACCCCAAATACTACCCCCTAAACCCCCAATACTACCCGTAAACCCCCAATACTACCCCCGTAAACCCCCAATACCACCCCCTAAACCCCAAATACCACCCCCTAAACCCCAAATACCACCCCCTAAACCCCAAATACCGCCCCCTAAACCACCTATACTACCCCCTAAACCCTTTAAAAATTATTAAATAATTCACCAATTTAGGATAAACATTTTAGATGTCATTTATTGGTGTAAAGCCCTGTGAGACAACTTTGCTGTGATTTGGGGCTTTATAAATAAAATTGAATTGAATTAATTCGTTCTAGAAGTGTTTTTGTTTCACTAATACTACCCCCTAAACCCCCAATACTACCCCCTAAACCACCAATACTACCCCCTAAACAAATATCAAATAATTCGCCAATTTAGTATAAACATGCGTTTTGAGTTTTATAAACAGGATATTTTAGATGTCATTTATTGGTGTCAGTGGGTAAATATGTCTTCACCGACACAACATTAAACCATTCAAATAAACCAGACATGTGGGTCATTTTCATATCATTGGGTTTGTTTTCATTGTCACTTTCACCTTCAGTGGTATTTGTTGAACCCTCACCTCCACCCTCCATCATCAGATCAGTGAATAGAACAGATCATTTTTCAGTCACTGTCTCTCCTACTGTTTCTTTCTTTTTTTGTTCAAAGCAGTAACACTTTCTTCATCTGATCATTCAGTGATGACCTCTGACCTCCTTTTCCATATCACACAAATGCCTTTGGAAGGGATCACTGGTTTTAATTATATCACTCAACCACGTGTCACTTTCATATTTTCTTATCATCTCCTGTTTCACTTCTATTGATAACGCAGTCACTTCTTTACCTTTACCCTAACCCTGTTTCTCTTCTATTAATAACTTTTTTTCTTTTCATTTTCATCAGAATCACTTCCTTTGGGCTCATGATGAGTACGTACTGTAAGAAAGTTTAAATGAACACACTGGGGAAACACTCAAACAACAGTAACTGATGAATGAGGGTCAAAGGTCACCAAAAGCATTATGGGTAGCTCCCTCATAGCCAATGGGATGATGCGTACAGTACGTACATGACATTTACGTACAGTAATGTACATAGTATTTACGTCTTGGGAGTTTCAGTTTCCTTTTGGAACGGGTTAGGGTTGGCTTTCGTATTCAGAGATGAAAAATTGAGGTAAAGGTTTTTTGTTACTTGGATTATTGGTTAACTGGGTCTGTGGTCAGTAGAGGTACCACTGTATATAGCTGAAGACCACCCTTTAGTCTGATAAATTCACTCTCCATAGACATCATTTGCCTGTGATCATGGTCTGTAAGCTCTAAACTAGCAAAGTGTCTGACTGAACAGCTGACTTTTAATTCCTCCTTCTGCTCTTGTCCCCTTCCCAGGTGAAGTTCTGCTCATCATGAACGAGCCTAATGATTCTTCCCCATCTGTGCACTTCAGTACCAGCTGTCAGACGACTTTACCTCGTGAAGTTAGTTTGGAGCCGTGTTGCTTGGCCTGAGGAGGTACAGCAGCAGACCTGCTGCTCTTTAAAGATGTAGACACTGCGCGTATAGAGCCTGGAATTAAAAACATACAATTACTGATTACGGTGTGTGTGTGTGGTACATCTGTTCGTGTCAACAAAAAGGCATGTGTTAAATGTGAGGAAGAATCGAGATGAATTAATTAAAAATGCTTTGGGGATTATGTGGTTGACAGACGGCCGTCGATAAGAATGTATTAAAACAGATGAATCATTGCACATTCTGCATAATTAAACATTATATAGAGCCACACAATGCATAGATTACTGCTACCATCACCATGATCAAATTTAAACAACACAAGAAATCATATTAAAAACCAGCATAAATATATCCCTAAGAAAAAAAGGAAGAAATACTAAATGAATGGCAGTGAATCACCTCCACAGCCTGGAACCAAATGACGTTGACATAAAAAGCCACTATCTGCAGGGATATCTGGACTCAACAGAACCAAATTAAACCCACAATAATAAAAGAAAAGATGCTGCAAGTCCTAGAAGGTGACCTCAGTTTTCTGTACGATTCCAACGTGAAAAAAATTTATGTATATATAATATGTGTATATTACACACATAC
This sequence comes from Siphamia tubifer, assembly GCA_020466265.1. Taxonomy (NCBI): domain Eukaryota; kingdom Metazoa; phylum Chordata; class Actinopteri; order Kurtiformes; family Apogonidae; genus Siphamia; species Siphamia tubifer. Next base: position 2,734,091 of record CM035786.1, on the reverse strand, counting down.
ACACACTGGGGTTTATAAAAGCAGCAGGCTATAGAACATTTTAAAGTGTCATTCTGCTGAAAACCACTTTTCCACTTTTGTCCTTTTGTAATCTGATGGCTCACCCAGCGTTACCATGGTGATGGCTCACCCAGCGTTACCATGGTGATGGCTCACCCAGCGTTACCATGGTGATGGCTCACCCAGACTTACTAACACATGCTCCTTTAACAGTGGTTCATCACCTCCACTGGCTGCATACTGCATTCACACTAAACAACAACAGGAACACAAAAAAAGACCGTCCATCTGGTGTCAGATGGACTTTAGCCCCACCCACCTGGGGTTAAGCCCCTCCCCCATTGCAGCCAATCTGCAGTAGCATTAGCATTAGCATCTACTAGAGCAGACGGCGCCACAGTAGCTGCTGCACAAACTGTAAAAAACTGTTGGATCAAACTGGTTCATGTGTCTCTGTGGAAATAAAGACTGTTTTTTTACTGCACGTTTTCAAAGCAAGTGACATCACCAAACCTAGCTGGATGTTACTCTGGGATGGTAAACACACACAGAGCCAGAGGGGAGGGGGGAGTGTTCCTTCACACATTCTGAGCCAATCACAGACGCCTCATCAGCGCGTCATGGACATGTATGAGGAAGTAGAAGTAAACTGTGTTGTTCCACCTCCAGTCATTTTTCTACCGTGAAAAAACAACTGGAAACAAAACAATCTGAACGTTTTTATAAATAGAACCAACACACAATGAATTCAATAACAATGAAGAACAACAATATTCAGGAAATAATGATGGAAGAGAGAAATCATACAAAAAGAGGAGTGGCCGAAGGGTTGGCAGTTCAAGTCCCGCTCTGTCCTAGTTGATCCATTGTGTCCTTGGGGAAAGACACTTTACCCTCTTGCCTCCAGTTCATGGCAGTAATAATGATGTTAACATTGGTGGGGACATCATTAGACCACTAGCTCGCGAGAGCACGGTTAAAAGCATTAAAATGATAATAAAAAGGTATTTTAGGAATGTTTTTTATTTCTTAAACCACATTTTCTCTGGTTTTTATTGGTCATCTATAACTGCATTATATATTTAATTATAGTTAACGTCACAAGACCCACATTTAGGTCTAGTTTTTGTCACGTGATAAAGGTTTGTTGATGACAATATTTAGTCATTATAAGGCGCACTGTCAATGAATGGTTTATTTTTTAGATTCTTCATATATAAAGTGCACTTAAGTTAAAATTATTAAATAAAAAGTCTAAATTATCAGATAAAAAGACTAAATTCCCCATCATTAAACACAACCAGAATTAATCCATTTATAAGGTGCACTGTTTTTTTTCAGTGTCTCCTTATAGTCTGGAAAACACTGTAACCTTTTGTTTCCCAAATGTCATGTAATTTCTCATCCATTATAATATTGGTATGGACATTTTCTAAACATAATATTGGTATGGACATTTTATAAATATAATGTTGGTATGGCTTCCAGTGTCACCAACACTGGTGTCAGAATGTTTGGTGGTGGTGGGAGGGACCAATTTTTTTTAAATGACTCAACTCAAATCTAAAATGTGCATCGATATCATTTAACCATCGTTGAACTATTTATTTAGCCATTCATTAATATTATCAAATCAAATCAAAAGGTGCTTTATTGGCATGAAAAATGTTTACATTAATATTGCCAAAGCGCAGAGAACACAAAAACAAATATCACAGAATATAGACAATATAAAATTAAAAAGTAGTAATAATTATATAAATAACAAGTAAAATAGAATACAGATAAAAATAGAAATAGAGAACAACTTTGTAGAACGGTGAGGAAATGTGCCGTTGTGTGCTGAGTATCTATATTTATACACATACGTACATTCCTCACCATGGTCAGTATGATCAATATGATCAATAACGGTGTCATAACACCCTGTAGTTTCACCCACTGTCCCTCAGGTTGTGGCACAACAGGATGTACCTGGCTGCAGATCTGGCTACTGGTCCGGAACCTCCTCCCAGAACCACCTGCAGCTGATCTGCCTCCTCTAGGTCCTGGAACTCTGGGATCCAGAGCTCCAGCTCCTTGAAAAATGCCCTTGGTTCTGTCTCGTACTTTGGGCATTTCAGGAGAAAGTGCACCTCTGTCTCCACCTCGTCTGTCGTGCACTGACCACATATCCGTTGTTCTTTTGGCAACCAGGACTTTTTGTGTCTCCCCTTTTCTATGTCCAGACTGTGGTCACTGAGCCTGTACTTGGTGACGATCTGTCGCTGCTTTCTATCTCTGACAGTAGAGAGATATATTCTTCACATTTATAATTTGTTTTTATGGCCCGATAGACTTCTAGTTTGTTTTGAGTTTTGATTTGTGCGTTCCAATGTTCCAGATAGTTGCTCTTGCTTTGTTTTACAGCCTGATTGATGGAGAACTTTGTTAGGAAAGCATTGCTGGGCTGAGTCTGGTTGCTGTTAGTATTTGTTATTGTATTTGTTTGTTATATATTGATAAATAGATTATCAATAAGCTTAGTTGATAATTATTGTTGTGTGACTATAATAACTTCAAAATGCCATCGAGTATCGTTTATAAAAAAAAAATTTGAATTTCTAAAATATTTAATCATATTTAAAACAATTGCAAAGACGTAACACTGTGCACATTAAACTTTCCATATTTTAGGAGCCATTTTCACTTAGAAACAGTATTTTGCAAGCAGCAATACAAAACAAATATAAAAAATATATCAAGAATTGTACATTGTATGACCTTTGACCCACTATAATAATCAAGTAATGTACAAAATGGAAAAATATCTTTGTATTTTTTGCAAAAAAAATGTCTTGGTGCCTGTACCTGTAGAACATAAAATAAATATTTAAACAATTAAAGTTATGAACAAGTAACATATTGTGCACATTCCATACTGCATAATGATTATTTTCAAAGTAAAAATAACTCTTAAAATATGGAAAGTATAAACGACAATACAAAAACAATGTGACTGGAGCAGTTACTGGTTGTGTTTCACTCACCTACAGTATGTTGAGTGCTTGGAAGTGTACGTCAACACTGTGAGTAAAGTATGTGGTTTAGAAGAAAACAGACTTCATACGTCATAACCACAGATATTTGGTGAGATGAACAAAAAAGTCCAGAGTCATCAGATGGTGTTGGTGGAAAACGACTTGGAAGGTATGTTGACATGTTAGTTGAGAAGCTAACTGAGTTAACAGCCATTCCGTTTCTGTCTGTGAGCACCACTTTGATTGGTGACTGGTCTTAAATGATTCGGGACATTCTCATCTTTCTAATGGTGTATGACATGAATATATTTATTAAGGAACAGCGTTTCAGTTTTTAACTAAAGTGTCAAACATTCCAATTTCAAGACGACCGTTGATGCTACAGTAGTGAAGACTCAGAATAAATGTGAAGCACAATAACAGCATTAAATTTTTTTCCCCGACCCACTTAATTATTTTACTAGAAAAAAAGACTGAGAGCACAGACCTACCTGCCTAACTCCTCACTCACTTATGAAAATAAGTTCGTCTTTCTGTCTTGCCTGCCATTGAATCACGTCACATGTACATCCATTCATGATTGGTTTAGGGAGAAAGCCTGCTGCTACACACAATCACTTGATGTGCAGGTACATTTATGATTAGTTGAGTGGGGAAGCAACAACAGTGAACTTTATGGAAGCAGAAGTGAAGCAAACTGAAGTGTTATGAAGCTCATGGTGGAAAAAAACAAACAGAAAAATTGTCTGCCATCAAACAAACAAATTGTGTGTAGGTGTGAACAGCGATCATGTTTTTTTTAACAATATATCGTGCAGCTCTATCTAGTGTCAAAAAATATTTTCGCCTGAACAGTTAGTCTAGTGATGCTCCACAGAGCCTCAGCCAATCACAACGCTCCATTTGTGTACCAAGATTGTCGGGCGGGGCTTAGCACAATGACGACAAGGGTTGAAGAAGAAGAAACTAATATACAATCTATGGTCGGATAAGCAATATGTAAACTGTTTCCTCCACTGTTAGCAGTGTGTTAATGTTAATTAGCCTAGCCTATAGGATGTTAAAACAACCAGATAGACTGTTAGCGGTGTGTTAACGTTAATTAGCCTAGCCTATAAGACTTTAAAACAACCAGAGAGACGCTAGTTAAGACTTGTTTTGGTCGCATTGTTCTTTGCTCTGACTGATCATAGCGCTGGCCTATTACGTGTAGAGCAGTTTCAAAGACAGTCGTTGATCCCACCCGTACACTTGGATCTATAGATCCATCTATGGATCGCCTCCAGACTATGAATTCAGATCACAGTCTGTCTTGACAGGCTAGTATTTTTGTCACACTTGTTAGTAAGGGCCTCTGTGGGACAGAAACCTGAGTTATAATACAGTTTTTCTAGATTCTACCCACCTGCTGGTCTCAGCTGCGGTGCTTTCTTTTTCTCTTGCACCACTTTGTTTGAGTCGTTCTTGACCGTTGCCACCCTACTCCTCTTGACCTGATCTGGTTTCCCACCATTCGCAGCCTTGTTGTTGGGTCTCAGAAACTCTTCGCTCTTCCTTTTCTTGCCATTCCATGCCAAGTGAATGGGGAACGAGTCCTCCTGAGCGAGTGGAGGTGTGGGCACAGGTGGAGACACCTCACAGAGTTGGTGGACTGTGTGCTGCAGTGGAGGAGTCGGTTTGGGAGACATAACTGTAAATCTGATGGGAGCAGGAGGTGAAGGCAGTGGGCACACTGAGAAGGACAGGCGAGACGGAGCTAGAGTCAGAGGTGAGGTGACGAGGAAGGGGACGGTTGTGGGCGCACCGTCCAACCTGGGGCTGGACGATGTGAACTCCTGACCTTCCCGCCTGCCAGAGGAGGAGGTTCGCTGATCCTGTGGCCCCGAGTCCACGTCAATGATAGGAAGGGATGGAGTCCCCGGTCCAGCCTCGTTCTGACTCCCGCAGTCCGACAGCTCCAGAGTTTTGTCCAACAGCCTCCTTCTTGACTTCTTTATTTTCCGGCCACTTGAAGCTTCGGCCTCCGCTGGCCCTTTGCTCTTCGTCACAGTGGCAGACGTAAAAGATGTCTTTTTGACTTTTGCTACAACTACCTCTCTCACCACTACTTTTTTGCTGACAAAGAAAGTCAGTCTGGGCTCGTTGGACTCCGGGCTGTCGGCGGCCACTTTGATCGGATGCTCCCCTTTGCTGCTCTTTGATTCAAGTGAATCAGAAAAGTCACAACTCGAATTAGTATCTGGAGGAGTGGCGTTAAGGTGGTTAAGATCCGAGTCGATGAGGGCCAAAGCTTCATTTAAAGACAGAGCCGCCGGAGTTTGATTCAACACACTGTCGGCATTATCGGTGTCTGCACCAACAGGAGCTGGACTTTCATCAGACTGAATGTGAGGCATGAGCTTTTTGAATCTCTCTGGCGTTCCAATAGGGGACAGTGTCCGGTTTGACATGTTCTTAAGGTCTTTATTTTCAAGTTTGCCCAAAAATACATCTCGTCCAGCTGAAACATCACCAGAGTCTGACATCTTTGTGTCTGGAATGAGAGTGATGCAAGAACTCATCTGCACATTCTCCATGTTCTCCAGGTCTGACGATGCCACAGCGCACCTCTGTGTCGCATTTAAAACCTCCCGTTTGTCCAACTCCTGTGGATGATTATTGATCGCGCCCAGCTGGGAGAGGGATCTTCTCTCTCTGAATGTTTTGCCTTTGTTGAGTGAAGCCAGCGGGCTTCGGGGCTTACTCCGTTTGTATTCTGGCTTGCGTGACACTTTGAAAGTTTTATTGGCCCCCATCTTTAGGGCTGGCTCCATTTTCTTAGCTCTGGGTGCAGCTACCATTTCACCCTGTCTTTTGTTTTTGATTGTGTCCCATAGGGTTTTCTGAAATGCAAAATGGAAAAGACGTCAAATTAAACAGCTGTTCTAAATTAAGTCCTTCTGTCATAGGGCCAGATCAAGTGAAAGTGCACATCAGTGTCAAAAATGTGAGTTTCACCAATCATTCCTCAAATAGGCCTTTTTTTTTTTTTTAAACTAAAAAGGGACAGTTCAGTATATTTCAGATGAATGCGTGTACCACCAGCGTCTTTACTCTGGTGCACCCACAGTGACTTACCCTCGATAGTGTCCTGTGAGCCCAGTTCTGGTCTGGTTTTGGTCAAAGCCAAAGTAGTCCCAGCAGGTTTCCCGGGGTCAACAAAATAAAACAGCATGTGTTGGGATGAGTGATTTATTTACATAAAGCAGTCACTGAACAAAAACTCACACCTTGCAATTGATTGGAGCTACTTTCTCTCAATGGCAATCAATGTGCTAACGATGTCACTGCTAACAGCTGTGCACCTTAGCCAACTACTTCTATCAGTTGTTGGGCAGTGTTAGCCGTTAGCAGTGTTAGCCACTGCTATGTGCAGGTGTGAGTTTTTGTTCCGTGACTGTTTTGTTATGTAAATAAATCACTCCTTCCAACATATACTGTTTTGAGAAGAAACACGTTTTATTTTGTTGACCCCAGGAAACCTGCCGGGACTATTTTAGCTTTGAACAAAACTGGACCAGAACTGGGCTCACAGGACACTGTCGGGGGTAAGTCACTGTGGGTGCACCAGAATAAAGACACTGATGACCTACACATACATCTTTGTCCAATATAGATTTTTTTTAAGTACTTCTGCACTTTTAATTTTAGATTGAATCTAGACTGTATTTTTGCACTGCACTTTTAGTCCAGTCTTACTAGTGTTGTCACCATACCAACATTTTGCTACCAGTACAAACATGTATTTCTATACTTTGATAGTTTTTCAAATAAAAAGAGAATGCATAAAATGTCATTAGTGACTTCATTTATCAAAATCTTATCAACATAAGCCGTAATTGTAACAACAGTCAAATAAAAGAAAAAAAACAGAGCAGTGAGAGCATGGAAACTTTAAAGATCAAATGAGAATCAGTAAATATTAAAAACATTATTCTTTATGTTGAAAAACAGTTGGAAAGTAAAGACATTTTGTATTGAATCAGTTATTACTTGGAAAATAAAGTAAAATGGAATGTTAGAGCAGCACTAATGCAACTATTTTAAATGGAAATTTAACATTATTTTGATCCATTAAAAGGATTTAAAAACAAAAAGACAATCAAAACTATGCAGATAAATGAAGCCTTTGGACACATGCAATGTGATTTGAATGATATAAAATAACCATTTGTACCCTGAGAGAGTCCCAAGTCAGTCAGTCAGTCAGTGGTCCATTATCTGAATAAAAACTAAACATCAAAGGAGCAGAACAAGCTTCTGTTCTGTTGTCTTTGGAGGTTTACCTTTTTCTTTTTTGGTGCTTCTGCCCTCCCAAGAACAACAGCTTGATGCTTAAGGACCCCATTGGCATTGAAAACGATAAGCTCTCTAATTCCTCCTTCTTCTGTTGGAGCCCAAGTTACTGTCAACGTGAAGGAGGCCTCAGGCTGGGAAAACAAACACACTGTGATACTTACAATCTCATTCACTCATGCAGGACAAAACTTCACTTAAAAACAGTTCATGTTTGATGGGCAATGGTTCTGACTCTTATCCTGTTACACATCTATTGAACAAAGGATAAAGTACCCTATTTTCCAGACTATAAGGTGACGCTTAAAAGGCTTTAATTTTCTCCAAAAACCACAGTGCCCCTTATATACGGTTTAATTCTGGTTGTGTTTAGTGACTTGGAATTTTGACTTTTTATCTCATGATTTTGACTTCACTTAATATACCTTATATAAGAATAACTTAAAAAAATTATACTTTATTGACAGTGCACCTTATAGTCTGGAAACTATGGTACTTAAATCTGAAATGGTGTGCATCACTTTTTAAAGGCAGATTACAAAATCCTATAATATATTTTGCTTAGGCTGCTACCCCCGCGACCCGGCCCCGGATGAAGCGGTTGTTAATGATGATATTTTGCTTCCATCATATAATGATGTTACTTAAGGCTCTGGGGGAAAAAAAGACCAGTGCAAAGTTATGACTCTCTGATTTTATCATTTATAAGAAAAACCTGGAGCATTGACCTGATAGGCGAGACCAAAAAATTATATTTTATCTTTTAGTTTATTCAGTCATAGTAGTAGCTACACTATTTTAGACAATGGGAATAGATTCTGTGAAGCCTGTAGATGTCCATAGATACAAAGAACATCCATATAAACCTTAGGATTGTAGAGCAATTCTTCATTTACTTTGGGTTTTTTTTTTAGGCATTTTTCTCTGAAAATAGGGTTAGGGTGGAAGAGGTTAAAGAGGTCGACACATTCTCTCTATTTAAAATTAGGTTGAAAAGATTCCCGTTTGAGAAAGCCTGTGGTCAGGTTAGTTAAAAACAGACGGAAGTCACAGTTCAGTCTAAGCTGAACTAGGAGCTAGAATGCTGGGGGAAGTACAGACACTGAGCTCTTTCTCTCCCTCTCTTGCATGCATTTTTTTTTTTCATTTTTAGAACCTATCTTTCATACCAAGTCTGTTCATGTCTAGTCACGTTTGCCCCCCCATTTATAAGTGGACGTTCATCTATTGCCTGTCCGTCCATGGGAGTGGATCTGTGCTTCAATGTGGTTCTACTTAAGATTCCTTTTCCCCACTGGGTTTGGAATTTTTTCTTGCTGTAAAGGAGGGTCTAAGGACAGGCGATGTTTGGGACTTTTCATATATCTCTGTAGTTGATCGTGTTTCTGTAAAGCCCTGTGAGACGACTTTGTTGTGATTTGGAGCTTTATAAATAAAATTTAATTGAATTTAATTTGTCTTCTATGCCAATGCCCAGGATTCCCCTTGAATGCTCACATCTTTCAAACTTTTTTTTCAACTTCCACCCTGGAAATCAAAGTTAGGAAAAGGTGTTTCCTGTAAATAAGAAATGTAAAGGTCATGTAATTCAATGAGTCTAATAATTTTCTTTTCTTGATTGACAAGATCATTGACTATGTCTCAAATGTCTGTTTGTGTGCTGGATGTTTGCCTTTGAACGCCAGGATTCTGCTTTATTCATGTAACATTTGCAGCAAGTACGATGATATTACACTTTCACAGGACAACAAATCAAAGTCAGAAATCTGCCTTAAAAGGTGTCATTCCGCTGAAAACCACTTTTCTCCTTTTGGAATCTGATGACTACATACCGCATTCACACAAAAAAACGAGAAAAACCAGGGACCCAGAAAAAGCCGGTCCATCTGATGTCAGGTGGACTTTAGCATCACCCACGTGGGGTTAACCCTGTACCCGGCAGCGAATCTGAAGTATTAGCATCTACAAGAGAAGACAACGCCAAAGTAGCTGTGGCACAAACTGGAAAAATATGGTGGATCAAAGTGGTTCATGTGGTCTTGATGGAAATAAAGCCTGTTTTTTTTTTTTTTTACTGTTTTCAGAACAAGCAACGGCACGAAACCTAGCTGGATGTTACTTGGTACTACATACACAGCAGGGGGGGGTGGGGGGGTTCCTTCATGCATTGTGAGCCAATCAGAAACGCCTCATGACCACGTCATGGACATGTATGCACAAGTACCGGTAAACTCTGTTATTCCACCGCAAGCCATTTTTCTACCGTAAAAAAACAGCTTGAAACAAAACAAGCTTTTGTTTTTTTTTCCATAGAACCACACACAATGAATTCAATAACAATGTAGAACACAGTAATATTAATGAAATAACAATGGAATGACACCTTTAATAATTCATAGTTTTCTTTCTTTTTTCCAGCTTCACCTCCTCCCCCTTCAAAGACTTTTGTTCCTTCTGTTGTCCACATCCCACAACCTTATGGCTTTCTGTCCTATTTTCTTACAGAAAATACAATCAGGATTGAAAATGACTTAATCTTTAGAGATGGATGACCTCCACCCCACTCTTACTGAGCTGTCTTCAAGCTCACGTTCATTTTTCTTTAACTGGCTTAGGTTGGAAGTGAACTAAGCAAAGCAGTCTCTGTGGTAACCATGGTAATCACTAGTTCAAGTTCATTATGGATAAGTGCACAAACATCTGACATTCAATTGGATGACTAATGGCAGGGACAGCCTACACACTTTGATGTCCTTTATGTTCTGAAATCTTGCAGCAGGATCCTTAGTTACACACACCTAATCCTTCTTCAATGTCTGAATTATCAGTTTTCCATTGCTTTACAGTCATTGACTGGTTTCACTGTTTAATTTTTCCTCTGTTGTTGATTGTTAAATAATGATGTAGTCTGATATTTATGTGCAAATATCAAAATGTCAGTTGAATAAAAAAGCTCAAAACACCAAATAGCAATTTGGCAGATCATAATACCACTTTGTTATGCTGATGGCAAATAGCAGAATGTGAAAAAATAAATATCAAATTTCAATTTTGAAATGTGTAAATATAGAAATAATTGTTTTTTTTTTTAACAAAAATGCAGACGTAACAACAGCTAGGTGTATTATTTATATATATATATATATATATATATATATATATATATATATATATATATATATATATATATATATATATAGAGACCCCTCCCTCTTCATTTTTCCATATTAGGCCTCAGGGGGTAGAAGGCTTTTTAATCTGAATGCCCCAACATCTACAAAGGGCAATTACAAACACATTTGAGGACATTTTATCCATATTGTTCACTTATACTATGCTGATAACTATCATTACCTCCACCAAGGAGGTTATGTTTTTGCTGGTGTTTATCGGTTTGTTTGTCTGTCTGTGTTCAAGATCATTTGAAAACTTATGGACGGATTATGATGAAATTTTCAGGATATGTTGGAAATGTGAACTGGAAGAACCGATTTAATTTTGGTGGTGATCCGGGGGGTGGGGGCTATCTACCTTGGCAGAGGTCTGCACTGTCAGAGTGCTTTTCTAGTTTATGTATTTAATATAATTGTACATTAAAACAAGTATAATTTGATATCAGTAATGTTTTTCAATATAGTGGAATGGTACTTGTATGATGTATGTTAGATATTTAGAATAAACTGATGGTTTGACTTGTCATGTTTCCAAACAGTTGAATTTCGGCATATCTCCTCTGGTAAATGCAACTTTAGTCAATTTTTGAATTATTTAATAACTATACGTGCACATGTTGGGTTATCTGTGTTATGTTCTGTGTATACACATTAGTGCTATCAAATTAAACTTGTTTTAATGTACAATTATATTAAATACATAAATGATAGTTATCAGCACAGTATAAGTTAACAATATGGATAAAATGTCCACAAATGTGTTTGCGATTGTTCTTGGTAGATGTCGGGGCATTCATAATAAAACCGTTATAAAATTATTATTTTGCCTTCTACAAATCTGTGATCAATTTGAGTTGATAGAAAATATTCAGAGCTTTCATTTGGGATAAGACAAGATATAGTTTAAGCTTTTTGTCTTGACATATCGGCTGAAAACAAACACAGATTGGTGAAAAACAGTATTTAGGTACCCCTGCTGGTCAAACTCTACCCTTTCATGTCTTCCACTCACTACAGTGGACAGCTATTCTCTTGTATATTCATGAGTTTTATGACTTTTTAATCTCAGAATTATGACTTTTATCTCAGAATTTCAACGCTTTATAGTAAATATGCATTTCTTATCTGAAAATGTAGACCTTTGATCTCCTAATTTCAACTTAAAATCTCATAATTATACATTTCCCCCTCATATTCTTATAATGTCTTGCCCATACCCACAAGACCCAGTACTATGACAGGATCAAATCAGTACTTCTACTTTTACCAGAGTATTTTCCACACAAGTAGCTGTACTTCTACATAAGTACAGAATAGGAGTACTTTTATCACCTCTGGCCATAATTTCTGTATAGATGGGTTAAATGTACGTTGCCTAGTTTTTATTTTATGTGAATGTAAAGAGGACATCTTTCGTTGATGAAAATAACTAGCATAAAAGGCTGCTAGCTTACCTGAATGGTGAAGGTGTTGTTATCCACGGAAAAGCCTTTAGTGGATGGAATCCTTTCAACAGTAACCTCCGCTTCTACATCCTCGGTAGGATTCTCAATACGTAGAAGAGTCGACTTGGAAGTTCCCAATTTGACCGATCCGAACGTTATATAAGGAACCTTAGAAAACTGGATCAAACTCAGAACCGGGATATCATTTTCCTTGTTACGGTTGTCTTTTCTCACTGGACTGATGTCTAAAAATCCTCCACGCACTGAAGGAAGCGTTTCCGCCATTTCGAGGAACAACTATATTACTACTGTCGTGGTAAATAGTCAGTATATTCATTCCACTCTACTGCGATAAGGAACAAACGGCACACACTTCCTACAACACGACTGAAGAACGGCTGTCGTAATTTTAAATTTTGATGCGTTATACCATTAGCCAATGACAAACGAGCGTATGTTACGTCGGGTCCAATGAAAGGTCAGAATACGCCCAAACCATATGAATACACAGCCGTCACCAATCATTTGTTGATTACGTTTTAAACTTCCACAGGTCACGCCCCTTACTTTGACAATCTAAAAATGAAGAGGTTTCACTCTGTTCTCATTTTACGAACGTTTGCATTTGTTGTCACATTTTAATATAGTCAGGCTTCTTTTTCAACCCAAATAGAATATAAACGATAAGAGTTATGGTTTCATTGTTCTTAAACTCTGCATTGTAGGACATAAGGACATGTGTACGCTTTCGTTTAGACAAAATTATGAATTAGCTTTTTTAGTTCCGAGTGATACGTCAGTGGATGGTGATTAACAGATGCCTGGTCGGGGCTTTGACGGCCGGAATGTATGGCAAGCCAAAGTGTTCTATGGCAAGCCAAAGTGTTCTATGGCAAGCCAAAGTGTTCTATGGCAAGCCAAAGTGTTCTATGGCAAGCCAAAGTGTTCTATGGCAAGCCAAAGTGTTCTATGGCAAGCCGAATATGTCACATTTACGCCAGTGCTTAACGCGTTAAAACTGTCATTTTATCCGTAAAAAACGGCCGTTTTAGTACTATAGAAAAATTATATAATAATACTAATCATAATAAAAAATAAATGGAATAGTCAGTAATATATAAATTTAAGCACAATGCCTACATATATTTTCCCTTATCTTTCATGTGTATTTTATATTTTTATTTTTGATTTATTTATAAGCAGAATAGAACAAAATGCTACGCAACAGATTTATTTGTTAGTATTTAGCAAATTATCCTTTTACAACATTCTTTGCTCCTGGGTCACAACATCACAATGGACAACTTCTTCACCAGTGTCCCCCTGGCTAAGAAGCTCCTTGAGAAGTATCTGACCATTGTTGGCACTGTTCACTAGAACAAGCCACATATAAGACTTATCATTAAGGAATCTAAATCATGGAAGATTCTTGGCTCAGAATTTGGATTCAATGGCAACATGGCCATGGTGAGCTATGTACATTAGAAGGGAAAAGCTGTCGTCCTCCTGAGCACCATGCATGATGAACAAGCAGTGGATGACAGCGGTCAGATGAATAAACCAGAAGTAATCCAGAACTACAACAACAAAAAATGTGTGGACACAATGGGTCAGATGGTTGGCAGCGAAGAACACAGAGGTGGCCCATGGTTCTGTGGTACAATATGGTGGATGTTGCCCCCCTCAATACCTACACCAGCATCACCACAGAACAGCCTGGTGATATGGGTGGTGTCAAAAATGCATGTCAGCTTTTTATTAAGGAGCTGGGCAAAGAGCTTGTCATGGGACCTATGAAGAGGCACATGGAGGGGACATCCAAACTCCAAAAGCATATTATCGAGGCAATGGGAAGATGTGAGGAAATACTAACTTTCATTAAAATTATGTGCAGCCTGCCGATTGCCGTTTTGATCGGTAGATGGCGCCACACAATATGGATGAGGCTCCAGTAAGAGAGTGAACTTTTTTTTAATATTTATGTATTTTTTAATATTCATTCTATTTTTTCCCCACAGGACTGAAAATGGTGTAACAAACTGTATGAAGTAGGTTAACACAAGTATACAACAGTAAAGAGGCAAACAAAATAGATAAATAAAAAAACCCACACATAAATAATAAAAAAGTAGAGGTCTAAGTCACTGACTGTAAAAAATGAATGAGGCTTGTAGCTGTTTTGCTTTTGATGTGGTTTAGTCTTTTTTATATAATTCAAATTAATTTAAATAGGCAGGGAATACAGGTTTGATCTTTACATTTGTGAATTAATTTGTGAATGAATTGCTTAATTATTAAAATATGCGTGTTGTAAAAATGTTCTCTTTTTGAATCTTTGAATGACAAACCAAATTTGATATCAGTGAAATGCACATGTGGCGTCTCACTGTCAAATTTGACAGTAAGAGAGTGAACTGGCCAATGAATAGCTACGCGTATGACATAACACACGTGGAAATCTGTTTTCAGTTTTAGTGGAGTATTGTTAATAAAATGCAGTGTTTTTCCCGTCTTATTCTAAGTCCTTCTACAACGTTCTGACAGCTCTGATTCACTTTGAATGGACCTTCCCAGCCTTCTGCAGGCAGATTTTTTTCGATAACTGCCCGCTGCCCCATTAACACCCTCTGCCAACGGCAACAAGTTTTGTCACTTCAGATTCACGGTACCATATCACTCCGCAGGTAGTTAGGCCACTTTTAAAGTAAATATTGTCTACATTGTAACGGCTATTTTATCCAATCTCTTAGAATAGTAGCAGCAATAAACTGTAATAAGCTGCTGCCCTGAAGGGAAATATTTTTTGATAGTCATGCGTGGGCAATACATCATCCCTTGCAAATATATTGCACTGAATGGAACGTGTCACCACTCCAATATAGCGGCTCCACGGCTCGTCCTGAGGAGAACGTCCGTCTGGCCATTACCATCTTCCCGAAATATTTCATCCACATGTGAGAAAACATCCAAATAAAGGTTCAAATTATATGACATGTTGATTACCTCCGCCAAGGAAGTTATGTTTTTGCCGGCGTTTATTTGTTCGTGTCAAGATAACTCGAAAACTTATGGACGGATTTTGATGAAATTTTCAGGATATGTTGGAAATGTGAACAAGAAGAACTGATTTCACCTTGGTGGTGATGCGGGGGGGGGGGGGTACCTTGGCAGAAGTCTGCGCTCTCAGAGTGCTTTTCTAGTTTAAATGTGTTTTAATAGGTGAGAGGTATCTATAAATGTAGTAATATACACACCAGACTATGTTTCTTTGAGCAGCTACTGTAGCAGTAGTCTCCATCTACAGCACAGCTTGCTGTGATCATATACTGGTTAGTACTCTGCGTCGTGGCCGCAGCAACCCCGGTTTGAATCCGGGTCACGGCCGTGTTTTGTACCGAAACGCAATTCCCTTCCTAGAACCTGTGCTGTGGAACGTCTGTTATGTCATCTGATTCATCAGTGTGCATTAACTGTATAAAAAAAAAATCATCCTGCTCCACATGTTTGGTGTTCCTTTTATTCATATGTTGTACATTGGCGGAGAAAGGGTGGTTTTGGGGAATTAAGCCCTGGATCTATTTTTTGATCTTGTAAAAAAACAAAAAGTCACCCTTGTACTCGGCTCCATACAACACATTAAAACTGAGATGGACAGCAATCCTTGATCAAAACCCACAGTTCTCTAATTCTTAATTGACCCATAATTAGAAAACATATCCTTCCACCAGGAGATCCAGTCTGTGTGTTCTAATTCTAAACAGTAATGTCTCATGTGTAGAGTCTGCTCGTTTATCAGAAGTTCTCAAGTAATCATGGACATAAAACATTTCTTTTAATAAAAAAAAGGTTATAATAATTAATGAAAATGAAGGAAGTGACAAAAAAAAATCAAATAAATAAAAGCTAGAATTCAAAGGAAAAACATCTAAGTGAAACTGTATTGTGTGTTTATGAAAAAATATTTATAAAAATAACTAAAAACAATTCTAGATAAACTTCCCTTTGTTTTCATCTTTGTCAATGTTGGACAGATATTGATATATTTCACTCCAGGTGTTTTAGCCGTTAGCATCATGTGTCTGTGGTTTACAGTCTTCTGTTCTAAACTAAAACTGAACCAAACAGACTAAAGCTGAAACAAAAACAAAATCAGAAACAAGCAGAATAAAACAAACAGACTAAAGCTCAGTTCAGTTTATTTCAAACAAAATCATCAAGAGGTCAATCACGATGGTCAACAAAACATCTTTCTTGCACTTGAAAAGAAGTGGGAAAAAGTAAAACTTAACTCCACCCAGTTTTACAAATTAATAATCCAGCATTTTCTGCATTTAGTGATTTAACACATTTTTTAAATATCTATTTATCCTTTACGCAAAACCTCTACAATCATTTATATACACATTGTTTGACAAGTCACATCACACAATGCAATTTGTACAAACTATAAGTATATTTAAATTCACTACAAATACAGTATTTAATATATATATTTTATTTATTTATCACTGTAAGATCTTATTTTATACATCCTACATTATAACTGAATATTCACTTATTGCAGATTTTTAATGTTTCACAAAAAATGTGATGATCAAGTATTGGACCCAAATGCAGACAGCAGTCCAGGAGTAATGTTCAAAAACAGGTTCATACAAAAAGCTTAAACACAGTTCAATGGGGATATACAAAAAAGGGAAAACAGTCCAGTCCAGGGCTCGGTAACCAGAAATCCAGCAGAGACAGACAGTAAGACGGGTCGGGTTCCAAGGACAGACAAAGACGTGGTCTTACCAAAGGCAGGCTCAGATCCGAAGGGTGCAGACAGAAGACAAAGTCAGGCGGAAACAGGTCAAAGTAGGGAGCAAACAGAACAGGTCAAAACAACAGGAGCATGTGAAAACCCACAAAAGCAGACAGAGAAAATGCTGGAAGGTCTTGTTGGGACACAAATGAACTGGCAACAAGTAGACTGACAAGGCAGGCTTATATTGAGCCACCTGAGTAACCACAGGTGTGGTTACTCAGGTGGCTTGCATTGAAATTAGGTCAGAGTTCAGACAGAGGATGGGAGAGGCAGAAGAAAGACAGAAAGAGAAAGAAAAGAGCAGACAGAGCACAGACATGACAAAAAAGTCAAATTACATGAAAATCTTCCTGTGTATCGTCTCCATGACAACCAGTAGCACACACAACATCCTCATTAAATGAAGTGGTGAAAGAGAGAGAGTGAGAGAGTGAGAGAGAGAGAGTGAGCTGAAACAGACTAAAACTGAAACAGACTCACACTTTTACTAAAGCAGAATATATCAGGATGAAAACTTCTTCCAAACTCTAATCTGCACAGTTTCAAAGTAAAATAAAGAAATATGTTTAGCCAGAGAGGCAATCAGTAAAATTATCTTGTACAGTGCATAATGTCTTATTAAAAGCCCAAGTGTTCTTAAAACTGTTCAAATCATTGATTATTTTGTAAAAAAAAAAAAAAACAATTCCAGCCTCAGTCTGCACTTGATGTTACAGCGCCAGACTGAGGCTGGTTCTGTTCCTGCCCTCTATCTTATTTTTCCTTGATGTTAAAATTGCCAGCTTCGCTTCCCCAATGATAAAATTTAGTAACTGAGTTTTTTCTTTTTTGGTTTCTTATATTTGACCCCATTAATAAAAATTGGAATGCTAAAAAACTCATTGGACAGTTTAAAAACATCGGCTAAAAGAGTGACGAGACCTGACAGTCCTCCACACTCGCTAAAAACATGAAACACTGTTTCTCTAAAATTACAAAACGGTCACTGTTCTGACACAGTGGGTTCGACGTGGGAGATGAAAGTGTTTAAGACGATGGCTCTGTGTAATATTCTCCACTGGAGATCAGCTGTCCTCTTCTTCAGGGGAGGTTTGTACAGAGCTCTCCACTGTGGCTGGTGGTCTCCTCTTAGTTTACTGGTCCACACAGTGGGGGCTCTGTCACACAATCTGTCTTTATTTAGAACAAGAACAAGAACAACAATAGCAGCCTTGCAGTCTTTCCTCGGGGTTCACGCTATCAGCGTTGTACCGTACTTCCGGTCTAGTTGTAGTTCCGTCAGTCAGCAGTACCTGATCATGTTAACCACTTCCAGCTCAACTCAGGCTCAAAGTTAATTTAAGAGTCAACGAAGCCCGGGACCGTTAGATGAGACTGACATGAGCCCAGGCAGAGACTTGGACCGGCTGACCATCAGCTAACACAGCCGCAGAGCCGTTGTTAAGCTAGCTTTAACCGTTAGCTCCTAGCGGCTGTATGCTAGCATAGCCTGTACTAACCAGCTAGCTGTTGCGTGTATGAGGCGGCTCCCTTCACCCTTAAAAACACCGAGAAAGAAACATTAACATGGACACTCAGGCTCGGAGCCAGTAACTGGTAAGTGTAAGCTAAATGTTAACGCAGACACTGTTAGTTGCTGTTCGTTGGGATGTGTGCTGTTAGCCGTTAGCTGTTAGCAGGGTGGTGTTTACCTGCGGAGGCCTATAAACAAGCAGAACTGATGAAATTTAAAAACTGACTAACCTTCCTCACATAACATCCCTTCTGAACTACTAACTAACCTTCCACACATTACATCCCTTCGGATCTACTAAGTAACCCACCCAAATGCACCTTTAAGCAGCTGACGGTGGAACGTTTGGAAAGTGTTAATGTTTGGGGCAGGGCTCCGGGTTCAGCTGATTTTTATTTTGTTATTTTACAGCTGAATCTAAACAAAATAAATAAAAGTGAATGTCACTATTACAAAACATGTGTGTCGTGTTAAAATATCTGACTTGTGATGAAGGAAAGCTGAATGGTCTGTTTGAAGTTCATTAAAACACCTGCACACTTGGTCTCACACTCAATACTCATACTTAGTAACAGGCCTGAACGACTTTAAGAAAAAAAATTATTGTGATTTTTTTTTTTAAATGACCGATATAGTGATTTCGGTCAGATTCCCGATTTTCTTCGAATCAGGTTTGAGTGGTTCAGTAATATTTATACACGACACAGAAACTGAGATAAAATATGTTACAATAACTGTACTGCAATAACTGTACTACAATAATGAAAAGTACAATAACTGTACAGTACTTGTACTGTACTGTAGTAACGAAAAGTACAGTAACTGATACTACAGTTTACACTTAGTGTTATCTCAACAACAGTGGTTAGCTGTGCAGTGTTAGCTTATAACCCTAACAGTAGAACCCTAACGACCATCAGGTGTGTTGGATTAGGATTGTGGTTCTGTTGGACCTGGGTTAGGGTTGTGGACCAGGGTAAGGGTTGTGGTTCTGGTGGACCAGGGTTGTTCAGTCCTGATCTAAGAGGTCATTTTGTGTTTCAGTTGTGTGAGACTCGTGGTTGTGATCCAAAGGTCAGAGGTCGCTGTGTCTCAGAAGTCAGAGGTCGCTGTGTCCCAGAGGTCAGAGGTCACCGCCCCTCCTTCCGCCATGCCCACCTAGAATCTGCCTGAAGCCGTCAAGTCCCGCAGCGTGACCCCAGACCCACCGGATCCACCCCAGACCTCAGTCCTTGTCCCACAGAGACCATGTCTGAGAACCAGGCCAACAACAACAATGTTCCGCTCAATAACAACAACAACCGTATACGTAACCCCAACATCAACCAGAACCAGAACCCGCTCATCAACGTCAGGGACCGCCTCTTCCATGCCCTCTTTTTCAAGATGGCTGTCACCTACGCACGTCTGTTCCCTCCATCCTTTAGGAGGGTCTTTGAGTTCTTTGTTCTGTTAAAGGTGGGTTCTGGTGGGTTCTGACAGTTGAAGGTCTGGGCCATGAACTGAAAATGTACTGTTACCTACATTTACTAGAATATCTGTGGTTATTTGACCCATGCCGATCTTCCTCTTCCTCCTCTGCTCCGCGTCTTCTTCTTCTACCACCTTTCTCTTCCTCCTCTGCTCCTTCTCTTCCTCAGGCCCTCTTCGTCCTCTTCATCCTCGCCTACATCCACATCGCCTTCTCTCGCTCACCCATCAACTGCCTTGAGGTGGTGAGGGAGCGCTGGCCTCGTGACGGCATCCTTCGGGTGGAGATCCAGAGGAACTCCAGCCGGGCGCCTGTCTTCCTGCGTTACTATGACGCCACCGGTTTCCAAGCGGAGCTCAATGTGGAGGACGGCACCGGAGACGTGGTGGACGCCGGAGACGTGGATGGCAGCGGGGAGGGCTGGCTTAGCCTGGTGGCGCTGCCTGGGGCAGAGGAGGAGGAGGAGGAGGAGGAGGAGATGACAGTGGACATGTTCGACAACAGCTCAGTGCAGGTGAGAGGGGGTGGAGTCACAGGGGCTGACAAGTAAAGCTCCTCCCTGATTGGACGGTGTGTCGGTTCTGACCGGTCTGTTCTTTGCCGGCAGTTTGAGCTGGACATCGAACCTCGTCTTAAGCCGCCTCGGATCAGAGGAGGCGCGGCAGGAGGGGGCGGAGGGGGCGGTGTCAACGACAGCCAGGATATGTCCTTCAGCCAGACCACTAAAGGTGCGACCCTCCACTTGCCTGACCTTTGACACTTGACCGCTGATCTACAACCTTTGACCTCACATCTCCAACCCAGACCCCTGACGCTGTTACTATCATAGTGAACTTCTTCACTGTTAGTATCATAGTGAACTTCTTCACTGTTAGTATCATAGTGAACTTCTTCACTGTTAGTATCATAGTGAACTTCTTCACTGTTGGTATCATAGTGAACTTCTTCACTGTTAGTATCATAGTGAACTTCTTCACTGTTAGTATCATAGTGAACTTCTTCACTGTTAGTTGCTTTTGTAACGTTACTGTGTTGCTGTTGTGTGGAGTGTTTGTCTTTAGTTGCCTCAGTAACGTTGCTGCGTTTTCATTGTTGTGTGTAGTGTTTGTCTTCAGTTACCTCAGTAATGTTGCCATTGTTGTATTTAGTGTTTCTTTAGTTGCTTCAGTAACATTGTTGTGTTGCCATTGTTGTGTGTAGTGTTTGTCATTAGTTGCTTCAGTAACGTTGCTGTGTTGCCGTTGCAGTGTGGCCTCAGGAGGAGTACATCGTAGAGTATTCACTAGAATACGGATTCCTGCGTTTGTCACAGAACACCAGACAGAGGCTCAACATTCCTGTCATGGTCGTCACTCTGGGTGAGTACTGACCCTGACCCCTGACCCTTTACCCTGACCTCTGACCCTCACCTGTGGTTTGTATTTCAGACCCAGTAAAAGACGAGTGCTTCGGTGACGGTTTCAGTCGTTTTCTTCTTGATGAGTTTCTGGGATACGACGACATCCTGATGTCCAGTGTGAAGGCACTGGCAGAGAACGAGGAGAACAAAGGTTAGAGGTCAAAGGTCACAGGGTGGAGGGATAACGAGCTGGGGTCAAAAGTCACAGTGTGTAAGGCTAAAGACAGGTCGGAGCTGGGGTCACAGGTTGTAAAGTTACCAAGAGGTTAGAGTTGGGGTGAAAGGTCACAGGGTGTAAAGCTAAAGAAAGGTCAGAGTCCATTTGTGTTGTGGAACGTTCTCCCTCTTCTGCCTTTATAAGTTTGTGTAAAAAAAATAAAAATAAAAAATTCCTTCCTCTTCCTCCAGGGTTCCTCAGGAACGTGGTGTCAGGAGAACATTACCGTTTCGTCAGCATGTGGATGGCCAGAACATCCTACCTGGCCGCCTTCGTCATCATGGTCATATTTGTGAGTAAACACTTGGATTGGTCTAGACGTCCCACGGGTTCCTCAGGTTCCACGGGTTCTTCAGGTTCCTCAGATTCCACAGGTTTCTCAGGTTCATCAGGTATTATTCTTTTCTCATGTTTTTCAGACTCTCTCGGTGTCCATGCTTCTCAGATATTCTCATCACCAGATCTTCGTCTTCATTGGTCAGTATTTGAACTTTGACCCTGGTTGTGATTGACTTTACTGACTATAAATGTCCTTTAAATCATCACATGACATAGACGCAACCGAACCCTGACCCTGACCCTGACCCAAACCTAACCCTGACCTAAATAATGGTTGAAAAACTCTGTAATTTTAGACAGTTCAGTCACATAGTATCGTTTTCATTTGTGTTTTAATCACTGAGGTGTAAATATCCTCAAACATAAACAGAGAGGTCATTAAAAAGTGATCTGTGGGTGTGGGAGTATGGGTAAAAACAACACGAGTGTCTACACAAAGTGTTAATGTCAGATGGGGGGTTAGGGTCAGATGGAGGGCGTGTCTGTGAATGTGGGTTGGTTTATTAACATTTTGGATAAAGTCTAATGTATTCTTCTAAAACCAGACTAGATTCATCTCTCCTTTTTTGACATTGTTCCAGGAGCTGGAATATATGCCTCTGTCTGTATTATGGATGTTGGTTTGAAATCCTCTAGGGGGCGCTAAGGAGTCGCATTGCAGAGGGTTAAAGAAACATGGCATCTATTGAAGCTGTGATTTTGATGTATTTACTGGCAAGAAAAATAAATCAGAAATAGGGTTAGCCTGACCCCTAACACCTAATCCTAACCACAAGAGGTTGGAGTGTCATTCATTCATTATCTGAACCCGCTTTATCCTCACTAGGGTCGCGGGGGTCACTGGGGGCCTAATCCAGCTACAATGGGCGAAGGCGGGGTACACCCTGTATGAGACGCCAGTTCATGGCAGGGCTGAACATATATAGACAATCACTCTCACATTCACACCTATGGACAATTTTTTAGATCAACCAATTAACCTATCAGTGCATGTGTTTGGATGGTGGGAGGAAACCGGAGTGCCCAGCGAAAACCCACGCGGACACGAGGAGGACATGCAAACTCCACACAGAAAGGTCTGGTGTGGGATTCGAACCAGGGTCCTTCTTGCTGTGAGGCACGAGTGCTAACCACTGCACCACCGTGCCGCCCAGGTTGGAGTGTGAACCCACTTAATACAAGGATAGTCAAATGTGAATTGGTGTCATTGGTGGTGAATTGGTTTCATTGGTGGTTAATTGGTATCATCGGTGGTGGATGACTGCTGATACCTTCCACTGTCTTTTTACCCGGGTAATGCCCTTCATCCAACATCATGTCAAAGTCCTAGCGGGAATCTTCTTCTTGGGTGGAATTCTGAAATTTTTCACTTTGGCCTCTCTACTGCCCCCACAGTTTCCTGTGGTATGGCACCATTTAGACCTGAGCTCACTGGATTGCTAAACTCTGACCAACAGACAAACTGATGGATAAAACTACCTCCAGAACCGGATGAAAACATCCCTTTCTGTAATTAACAGAGGGTATAAATTAGGCTTTAATCCGTCTAGTAGGTCACTAAATGCATTACTAAGAGAGTCAGTGTTGTTGTCAACATGTATGTTCAAATCACAAACTATTCTAAGGCCCCGTCCCATTTGTCCCCCTTAAAACTTCCACTTGGTTTTAAGTGCCCCTAAAAAGTAAATTCCACTCATCAAGGGGAAATAATTCCCCCTGAAAATGGGACACCACTC
Source organism: Siphamia tubifer (assembly GCA_020466265.1). Taxonomy (NCBI): domain Eukaryota; kingdom Metazoa; phylum Chordata; class Actinopteri; order Kurtiformes; family Apogonidae; genus Siphamia; species Siphamia tubifer. Next base: position 2,710,636 of record CM035786.1, on the reverse strand, counting down.
GCGAAGTGAACGTAACAAACGTGCTCACGTCACACGCTGACAAGTCTACCCCGCCAAATATGAAACCACCCCTCCGCGAGACTGACAGCAGCTGACTACTATTTACACGGAGGACAAATGGCGGTCCCAGCTGTGTTGCCTGTTGTGTTGGTTCTGTTTATTTACCTTCGGGATGCGCAGAGAAGAAATGCGGCAAACAGAAGACGCATTCGCCGTCTACTTTGCCTTTCAGTCTCGTCTCAGGTATGTTGATTTATTTAAATATTTGGATGTATTTTTTCTTCAATAGTTGGCGATTTATAACATTAACGTTAGCATTACCGCTAGCTTGACAAGGTAACAATACCGGTCCAGTTCCTCCAGCTGCGGCTGCCATTTTTGTTGTCAGAAATCAGTCGGCTCGCTGAGCTCGCAGTGCATCATGGGTAATTTCATCTTCCACTCAAAACGAAGTCCGTAACCAACCTCCCTACATTCTGAGGGTTGATTTTAAGGGCAAAATCGCACTCCCACTTGCTCCCCTAGGTAATGGGACACCCTACCCCTACACATGAACGCGCAAAATCTAGGGTTAGGGGAAATTTTAGGGTTAGGGGGAGAAATGGGACAGGGCCTAATCCTATCCCAGTTCAACACTACACTGGATAGAAAGTCAGAGACTGATGAGATCCAGACTATGAATAAGGACCAGGAGGGACATAAACTAGGACAAAAAGGACTGGTTTTTGGTTTCTGCAGTTGGGGAAAGTAATGGATAAAACTAGACTTTCAAAGGAGTGGTAAGTGGAATTAATGAGATGTATTTAGGTTGTTGAGGAAGTGAAGAAGGGGTAGGATTAAATAAGCTTATGCTTCATCCTACTCCTTTTTGGACATGTCATTGTTATTATTATTATTGCTGTATTGATTATTGTTGCAATTTGCACATGTTCGAAATAAATCATTCAAATCAAATCAATTAATTTTAGGATTAATTTTAGGGCTAAGACCTAAACTGGAGTGAGATATTACTGCCACTCCTCCACCACCACCACTGGTTCTGGCTGTGTGATAGTTCACCTGGATTCATTTAATGGGACATATTCATCCTGCTGAAGCCAGGTTTGAGTCACAGCTAAAATATCAATCTATTGATCACTGATTAGATAATTGATTCATAGAGATTTGGGACAGATTGACCTAATATTGATCAGTCCACATTGGATACAGTTGTTAGGTGTTCTTTCAATCTGATTATTACCTAGAACTATTTTGTATTAAATTATTTGATCTCACTCCTATAGGTTTAATAATATTAGGTTTATTATTAACTACACAGGGTTTATTATTAACTACACATGGTTTATTATTAACTAAACACGGTTTATTATTAACTACACACGGTTTATTATTAACTACACAGGGTTAATTATTAACTACACAGGGTTAATTATTAACTACACATGGTTTATTATTAACTAAACACGGTTTATTATTAACTACACACGGTTTATTATTAACTAAACACGGTTTGTTATTAACTACACACGGTTTATTATTAACTAAACACGGTTTGTTATTAACTACACACGGTTTATTATTAACTACACAGGGTTAATTATTAACTACACAGTGTTTATTATTAACTACACAGGGGATAAACACATTTTTTTTGCTCATCCGAACAAAGTCTGCGATGACCTATTGTCGTCGCGCTTCGTCCGTCCGGCGTTGGCATCCATCATCGTCCACAATTTGCTAAAATCTTTTCTCCTCCCTTATTTCTCAACGGATTTAAATTGTGATTGATTCATTAGATAGATCTAAGCGTTAGACACAAAACTGATCACTTTATTTGTCAAAATTTGCCTTTATAAACAATTTATTTACAACTTAGTTCATTTTCCCAGTCTGTTACTAAAATCACTACTACAATCTATAATCACTACTCTCCCTCAGTTCAACAGATTTCATTTCCCATTGATTCACTGAGTTCAGTTTCAATTCAGATCAAAGAAAGTAATTGATCCAATATTAGTTTTTCTGCGTATCATTTAACATTTTTAGCCACAGTCATATGTCATTACCCAGTTACCTACTTTTGTTCAGTCAGATGTTACCCCAGAAGAGCTTTGGGTTCGGGTTAGCGTTTGGGACCTGATGAACACAGGTTAGGGTCAGGATAGTCATCCACTATTGCAGCGTGTCACGTCGTCTTGTGTTGCTGTATTGCTACAATGAGCGGCCGTATGTACTGTATGGGCATGTACAGATGTGTGGACGTTCAATTCAATTCAATTCAATTTTATTTATAAAGCCCTAAATCACAACAAAGTCGTCTCAGAGGGCTTTACAAAAACATAATCAACTACAGAAATACATGAAAAGTCCCAGGCATCCCCTGTCCTTAGACCCTCCTTCTCGGCAAGAAAAAACTTCAAAACCCAGTGGGAAAAAGAAGAAATCTCGAGGAGAACCACATTGAAGGAGAGATCCACTCCCATGGACGGACAGGCTATAGATGAACGTCCATGTATAAATGAAGGAAGGGGGGCTGGTCCAGACAGGCAGGGGCGGTGGTCCGGGGTCACAGGTCAGCACAGGCGAGATACTCCAGATCCTGTCGTCCATGGCTCCCGTGCAGGCACTGTCAGGAGAGCCACCACTCCCCCCAAGGGGGGAGGGGGGAAAGGGGACACCAGGTGACTAGTCATGAACAGACTTGGTAAGAAAGATATGTTATAAAAATGACAGAAACAGATGTGAGGAAGAGAAAGAGAAGAAAGAACTCAGTGTCTGTACTTCCCCCAGCATTCTAACTCCTAGGGCAGCCTAGACTGAACTGTGACTCATACATCATGTATACATGATATATGAGTCACATAATTTTTTAACTAACCTGACCATAGGCTTTCTCAAACAGGAATGTTTTAAGCCTAATTTTAAATGTAGAGACTGTTTCGGCGTTTTTAATATTAAAGGGAAGCTGATTCCATAAGACAGTAACCATGGTAACTAAAGGCTCTAGCTCCTACTGTACTTTTAGAAACCCTAGGAACTTTCAGTAAACCTGCATTCTGAGAACGAAGGGTTCTATTGGGTTGGTACGGAACCAGATCATCTTTAAGATAAGAGGGACCCATACCATTAATGGTTTTATATGTAAGGAGGAGGATTTTAAATTTAATTCTAGACTCAACTGGTAGCCAATGGAGGGTTTGGAGCACAGGGGTGTTATTTATTCATTCACCTATGATTGCAATGGTAGACAAAGAAGGTATAGGTACTGAAAACGTTCATGGATGACTACAAAAAAAGGAAGAAACCTGAATAGTGATGCCCTTTAATTCATTTGTTTCCTATACATAACATAATATATCCAGCTGTCAATCACAAAGACAACCGGGGAAACAACCTATTTAAATAACCATTTGCATTGGCATACATAACTAAACAAGGTGTTTGTGTAGTTTTGTACGGTTATGTACAGTTTTATACAGTTCACACACATAACATCAATTCGCCAAGGAGACCAACAATTTCAGACACCCTCCTTTATGCCTCGTCCTTAAGATATGTGTCTCTATACGTAATAATAATAATGAACTTTATTTATATAGCACCTTTTCAAGAACACAAAAGTCACACGGTGTTTTACAAAAGCAATAGAGGTATAAAACAAACGACATAAAAGACATAACAAATAGAAATAGATCTACAACAGTAAAAACAGTTCAAAGGTCAGTCTAGACCAGGGGTGGGCAACTCCAGGCCTCGAGGGCCGGTATCCTGCAAGTTTTGGATGTTTCCCTCTTCCATCACACCTGGAAGCCATTACATCATTATCAGGCTTCTGTAGAGCTGGATGATGAGCTGATCATTAATTGAATCAGGTGTGCTGGAAAAGGGAAATATCGAAAACATGCAGGATTCCGGCCCCCGAGGACTGGAGTTGCCCACCCCTGGTCTAGACACATGGTCTTTAACTGATTTTTAAAAGTGTCAACAGATCATGGTGAGGGAAAGAAGATGATCAGCGGTGATTAGGATCTGCTCCATTTTCACCATTTTAGTTTTTTATTGTGGCTCATGGACACACCCCCACGATCTACTGTAATTGGACAACAGACGTATATCCGCCGTGGTACTTTGCATAAAGTTCAGTGGAGTTCAACTTTGGCTCAACCAGGCCACTGGTTAAAGTCTCTAAACCAGCTACTAAGCAGGTACACGTGTGGTCAGAGGGGTAATCAGAGGCTCTCCAGGATTGTTTCTCCATCACTGACTGGAGTATATTCAGACAAGCAGCCACATGTAACGGCATCATTGACCTCCAGGAGTGCACAGAGACCGTCACAGCCTACATGAAGAAGTGCATGGAGGATGTCACAGTCACAACAAACTTCATCATTTGGGCCAACCAGAAGCCATAGATGACAGGAGAGGTCTACAGGCTCCTGAGGGCTCGGACCGCTGCCTTCAGAGCCAGGGATGAGGTGGGCCTAAGGACAGCTAGGGCGAACTTGTCACAGGGCAACAGACTGGCCAAGAGACGGTACTCCAGGAGGATTGCTGAGCGCTTCAGAAATAGCAGAGATACCAGGAACCTGTGATGGGGGATCCAGACCATCACAGACTAAAAGCCCTTTCCACAGACCTGTGAAGGCTCCACTTCTCTGCTGAACCATCTAAATGACTTCTTTGCCCGCTTTGAGGCAGACAACACCACCACAGTGCAGAAGACTCCTCCTCATCATGGCGACCAGGTGCTGGCGTTATGCCCGGACAGCGTGAGACGATCCCTCAGAGGGAAAAATGCTCGGAAAGCCCCAGGTCCTGATAACATCCCTGGTCGTGTCCTGAGAGACTGTGCTGGGGAGTTCACAGACATCTTTTGTGACACTTTACTGTCGTCCCTACATGTCTTAAAGCCACCACCATCATCCTTGTTCCCAAGAAGTCGTCACCCTCCAGCTACAATGTCTATCGCCCGGCGGCACTCACTCCCACTATTATGAAGTGCTTCGACCAGCTAGTCCTGCAGCACATCAAGTCTGCCCCCCCCCCACCATGGATCCCTTTCAGTTTGCTTGACGGTCAAATCCCTCGACCGATGATTCCATCTCCATTGCTCTCCACTCAGCCCTCACCCATCTAGAATCCAAAGACCCCCTCGTCAGAATGATGTTCAGTGACTTTAGCTCAGCGTTTAACACAGTGATCCCCCAGCAGCTCATCCACAAACTGGACCAGTTAGGGCTCAACACCATGTGTAACTGGCTGTTAGACTTAATGACAGGGAGACCACAGGTAGTTCGGGTCAGCAGCAACACCTCCAGTACCATCACAATGAACACAGGGGCAAGACACATTTGTGGTGGGTCTCATGAACAACGATGAGACTACCTACAGGAGTGAGGTGAACAGGCTGGCCCAGTGGTGCAAAGATGACAATCTCTATCTGAATGTGGAGAAGACTAAGGAGATTGTTGTTAACTTCAGGAGACATCATGCTCTCCTTCTACAGAGGCACCATCTAGAACATCCTGACCAGCTGCATCACCGTGTGGGACGGCGCCTCCACCGTGTCCTGCTCTAAGACTGTGCAGCGCATCGTGAGAGCAGCTGAAAAGGTCATCGGTATCCCCTTCACGCCTCTCCTGGACATCTACAACTTCTGCCTCACCTGAAAAGCCATCAGGACTGCAGGTGTTCCCACTCACCCTTTCCGCAACCTCTTCAGTCTGCTGTCATCGGGGAGAAGACTGCAGAGTCTTTGAGCCAGACCCAGCAGGCTCAAGGACGGTTTCGTTCATTAGGCTGTCAGGACTCTGACCTCTCTCTCCCTGCTCTACCCCTTCTCACCCCTCTGTCCTCCGCCATAGTCCACAATTCTTCTGCCATCACTTGACATCATACACCCCCTGAACCCCCACCCCACGATGTATTCACCTAATGCATTACCTCACTTTAACAGCTGTATTCATACATACTCGGTGCAATACTGTCTTGTTGTTTTTTGTTTCTGTATTCTGTCTTGTCTGTAATTTCATGTTTTGTTATACCTGAGATTTATTTTGCACTATTAGATTTGATCTTCTATTTCCTTTTTATATTTATACTTTTTTATATTCACATTTTGTACATATTACTTTGTTACCTACTCGTTTTTTGTATTCTGTTTTTAATTATTGCGCGTTTGCACAAGAGGTGAGAGGATGAAATTTCATCTGTGCTGTATGTTGTGCATATGGCACATTTGACAATAAAGTTGACTTTGACTTTGGGGGGAAAAAAAAGTAAAAACTTCTTGACGTGCCTCAATCCCAGGAGGAACATGGTACAACAACAGCGTTTGGCCGGATTGTGTTGACAATGAATGGAGTGAGTTTGATATTACATGATGCAGTAATGGACCTTGAGGGTTATGGACCTGATGTACACAGGTTAAGGTCGGAGGTCAGGGGTTATGGACCTGATTAACACAGGGACATTGGAACTATTTTTATGTTACATATTACAAACCAAGGTGTGCTATAGTACAAACAGGTGCTACAGTACATACGGGTGCTATAGTACTAACGTGTATTATAGTACTAATGGGTACTGTAGTGTGTGTATTATTGTTGTTTCAGTGGACCTGCTGCAGATGTTGGAGATGAACATGACCATTGCTTTCCCAGCAGCCCCTCTACTCACTGTCATCCTGGCTCTGGTTGGTAGGTAGGGGTGGGAGGGTGTAACTGTGGTAAACATCGTTGTGTGTGTGGGGGTGTAACCATAGTAATCATCGTGTGTGTGGGGGGGTGTAACCATAGTAACCATTGTGTGTGTGTGTGTGTGTTGGGGGGGGGGTAACCGTAGTAACCATCGTGTGTGTGTGTGGGGGGGGTGTTGTGTTCAGGAATGGAGGCCATCATGTCAGAGTTTTTCAACGACACTACCACCGCCTTCTACATCATCCTCATCGTTTGGTTGGCCGACCAGTACGATGCCATCTGCTGCCACACTAACACCAGCAAACGCCACTGGCTGAGGTGGGTCACATGGTCCGGTGGGTGGGGTCACATCATGTTTTTCTGCTTCACTTAAATCAGAGACAATCAAAGTCATTTTAGTTTAACTCCTGACCCCTTAAAACACATTTGATCTGAACTGAAGCTGTACCACCAAAATATTGTATATATTTATTCTATGGCCCTCTAGAACATTGCGACAGCTCCCGTTCACTTTGAATTGACATTTTTATTTATCCTTTATTTATCCAAGATTGTCCCATTGAGACAAAGTGTTTATTCTTCCAGGGAGTCCTGGTCAAAATGGCAGCAAACAATATGTTTTGGACAGAGACAACACAATAACACATATCAGGGAGAAATAAATAAACATGGCACATAAAGGACACAGACTTGCATAAAACTCAGTAACTGATAAAAAGCTATGTGCAGTAGGTTTAAAAACAATGACAGTGCTCTGTGTATGCATTATTATATTCCTAAAGATCTCCAATGATGGCAGAGAGTCTATAGTCAATAAATTCTGTAAATCATTCCAGAGATATGGAGCAAAAAAAAAGAAAAGGCAGTTTTCTCTAGTTCAGTACGAGGGGTAGAAGACTGTAACAGCAACTTCTGTGAGGAATGTGTACTATATGACAAAGACTGAGAAGTTTACAGATGTAATGGGGAAGTTGTCACATAATGCCTTAGCAATAACAAGTAAGATGTGCAATTTCCGTCTTAAATACAAAGGCCAGTGAACCATTGACTAAAGATCACAGTGGTGAGTTCTTGAGGGAGTTCCTATTACAAACCGCAGCGCAGAATGATAAACTCCATCCAGCATCTTAATGTGACATAAAGGTGCACACATATGAAGTCTAATACTGACGGGAAGGTACTCTGGACCAATCTTTTCCTTGTTAAAAATGAAGGAAAAAAAATAATTTAATGCGAAAATAAAAACTTACCTTAGGTCTTATTTTTCTTAGGAGATTGTTGATGTGTACATCAAAAGTAAGCTTTTGATCCAGCCAGATGCCAAGATATTTGTCGCACATATCTCTCTCCAAGCAGGTACCATCAAGGGTAGGTATTTTACTATCAGGACATGATCTTGAGCGTGTGAAAATCATGTATTTAGCTTTAGTTGTGTTTAAAGCTAATTTTAACTGTAGCAGTGCATCTTGAATGGAAAAGAAGGCACTTTGTAAGACATTCATGGCACCTTGAACTGAGGACCCCACAGTGTTTATGATGGTATCATCAGCATATAAATGCACTTTGGCTTGGTTTAGGCCTTTATCAATGTCATGTATATACAGAGAAAACAAAATTGGTCCAAGAACTGACCCCTGAGGGACACCTGCTTTTATGGTGAGTAATGGTTACTGATAGTTTTCTACGGCAACGCATTGCATCCTTCCTACTAAATAATTATAAAACCAGTGTATCACTGGATTACTAAAACCTATCACCTTTAATCTATTCAACATTTTAAAATCAACAGAATCAAACGCCTTGGATAAATCAATAAAAAGCACACAACAGGATTTTTCCAATGCACAAATAAAATAATTTAAAACGGATGTTACGGCTGTTATTGTGCTATGGCCTTATCTGAAACCTGATTGACTTGAACTCAATATGTTAAGTTTAGCTAAGTAACAATTTATTTGTTTACTAACAAGGGTTTCAAACACTTCAGCTAAAGTTGACAGCCTGGAGATGGGCCGGTAGATGTCCAAGATAGATGGGTCACCCCCTTTTAAAAGTGGGAGGACTTGGGCTGACTTCCAGGATTCTGGGATAGACCCACTTATTAAACTAAGGTTACAAATAGCTGCAATGGCGTCAGAAATTAAAAGTGCAGCAGTTTTATAAAAAAATGGATCAATTTGAACAGGGCCTGCTGATTTTTTACAATCCAGGTTTATCAACGCCTTGTGGACCTGTGCAGATAAGATACGTGTAAAATAAAAAGCCAAGATGTTGGCTGATGTGCTGGTGTGGTCAGGGTTTATAGCTCCACAAGTTTGAGTCTTAACCACTACATTTATAAAATGTTCATTAAAAGCATTTGCAATATTTTCTTTTCCTACAATAACCCCATTGGGGCATGTAAGAGAATTTGGCAGGGTGGTGGTAGGTGGTGAAATTAAGCAGTCAGTAGATTTGATTAATTTCCCAAACTTTTCTGGGTCACTTAAATTCTCATTTATTATTTTATGGTAATAATCATTTTTAGCATTGTTTTACTGATTTTGTGCAGTGAGTTCTGAGGGTCCTGTAAGTAATTCAGTGTTTAGGGTCATGATGTTTCTGAGCATTGGCCCAAGACAAACCCCTTTCTCTAATGGCCACAGCAATGTCATTTTTAAACCATGGAATATTTTTACCAGATAGCAGATTATTATCCGGGCGGATTTTTTTGATAACCGCCTGCTGCGCCATGAATGCCCACTGCGTCATTAACGCCTGCTGTGCCATTAACACCTGCTGCCAATGGCAATGAGTTTTGTCACTTCAGATTCACGTTACCATATCACTCCGCAGGTAGTTTGGCCACTTTGAAAGTAAATATTCACTACATTGTAACGGCTATTTTATCCAGGCTGTTAGAGTGGTAGCAGTGATAAGCTGTACTGCAATAACCTGTAGAATAAGCAGGATAATGTATTGCCTACGCATGACTATCGAAAAATATTTTCCTTCGGCCCCGTCAGGAAATGTTTTTCTGATAGTAACGCGTGGGCAATACATTATCACTTGTATATATATTAAGGCTGTCAAAGTTAACGTGCCTCTAGCGCCACAAATTTTTTTTAACCCACGATTAACGTAGTGGCATTTCCGTAACTCGGAAAACCGAAAGCAATATGCCATGGTCGATGCCGCCAACAGACTAGGACAGTGGCGCTGACCGGAGACTACTGGACCTCACTGAATAGTTAGTTATCTCTGCGTCATGCTGCATTATGTTGATCAACAGAGGGGACTTCAGTCACGGGTTCTGTTATGAAAACTGTGGAGAGCCACTTCGCCAGTACATGCGCGGAGCATTTCATGCACATATCCCGAGAGTGGAATATGACAGAGAAAAGCAGCACATACGATGGCAAGCCAAAGTGTTCACAAAAGCACACGTTCCGTTTATTAATGGCGCCATTGCGCGTGCCAGATAGCTTGCCATATCAAACAAGCTATCAGGGTTTCTCTACAACACAGCTCATTTGATAATGGTAATAATTTGGTCTGTTAAAAAAAAAAGAGAAGAAATGGAAGCTGATGTTTAGTTAAGTTTTTGTTCTGTTAAAAGAGAGGAGATGGAGGCTGGTTGTTCAGCCTGTGCTGAATATAACAGCTGTTTATAGGGTATCGGCTGACTGCACTATAATTTGAGTCATGTTCTAGAACAGTGTTCCCAAAGTTTTTATAACCACGGACCAGTCAACGTTTGACAATGTTACTACGGACATGCCGCAAATTCTACATACTTGGTCTGTGGGAATCACCTGTTGCGATAAATCCATATTTGAAGTACAACTCCTGGTATTGTCTGTTAAAAGCTTTCCTTTTCTTGGAAGGTGGAGGCTCTTCTTCTGTTTCTTCAGTATGCCCTTTCCTCTTCGAAAATAAACATTCCAAAGGGATGCGTTTTACTTATTCTGCTAACAGTTACATTTTTGGCATTCAAGTGACAGACATGTAACCGAGAGAATCCGGTCATTTTTCAAAATAAAAGATTGTTCAGACAAGAGAAATTAATTAATTAATTAATTAATTAATTAATAGGTGGCCTGGTACCAACTAATCCATGGACAGGTCCGCGGCCCGGGGTTTGGGGACCACTGTTCCCTCTATATATATATATATATATATATATATATATATATATATATATATATATATATATATATATATATATATATATATATATATATATATATATATATATATATATATATATATATATATACATACACACACACACATAACAGGAGGGGTTCCCGTTGCCATGGCGATGGCCTGACAGGTGTCTTTGTTGTTCCAGGTTCTTCTACTTGTACCACTTTGCCTTCTATGCCTACCACTACCGCTTTAACGGTCAGTACAGCAGCCTGGCCCTGGTCACCTCCTGGCTCTTCATCCAGGTCAGTACCACCATCATCACTATCATGACAGTAGTTTCCATATTTTCTGGATAATAATGCACACTTAAAAGCCTTAATTTACACTAAAAACAACTGTGCACTTTAGAATCCAGTATATAATCCACAGACACATACACTGGATCAGCTGATGGAGGGTCATAAACATTTAGCATGTGTTCGCTTGACCATCAGACAATAATGAAGAAATGAAACAACAACATAAACAATAACTTGACTTCCATCCATCATCTTAAGGAAACGTAACCTGCGTGTTTGTCTGATGGGTCAGGGTTAGGCGTCGGGGTGCTGAAGGAAATGTAACTGTGTGTCTCTTGTCGGATCGCCGGAGTTGTCAGGTGAAAGGAAGAAATACCTGCTGTTCACTTCATATGTGGAATCTGTCACTTCTATTAAAGCTCCTCCCATTTTCTGTGGTTAAGGGACTTTCCCCTTTGTCATGGAAACCAGCCTGGAGTTACACACGCAGACGCACATAGAAAACTGACTTGGAGTAAAGCCTGTCTGAATGTTAAACCATACCTCTGAAGTACTGCGATTTTTGGGAAAACTGTAAATAATTGGTGAAAACAAAGTTGATCATGAGTGACAGGAGGGTCTGAGGAACAAGTAGATATATTTATTTTTCCTATACTGTAAAAACTAAGTGAGGTACGGCAGTTCATTAGTTTCCTATACATAATAATATATCCAGCTGTCAGTCATAAAGACAACCAGGGAACCAACCTATTTAAATAAACATTTATATTGGCATATATAACTAAACATTTATACAGTGGTACCTCTACTTACGAAAGTCTCTGGTAATGAAAAATCCAAGTAACGAAAAACCTTTACCTTAATTTTTCGTTTTAATTACAAAAGAAAATATTTACGAAAGAAAACTGAAACCTCCCAGACAAAAATACAGTACGTTCCTATACGCAACTACATAATTTACGTAAATACGTCACGTATGTAGCATCCCATTGGCTATGATGCTTTTCGTTAATCTTTGACCCTCATTCATCACAGAGCGGTTGCTGTGCCTGCCGGTAACACAGACACTTTAACGGTCATTTCTCCACCTAGATCATCGCTTTTACTATCAAAAGTTCAGCCTAACTGTGCAAGAAGAGTATATGACCGACAGACTATCATCAGTTTAAAGAACATTTTTAAACACTTGGACTCTGCAAGCCCGGAGAGTCCCCCCATCCAGACACACAGAGGCCGCCGCCGATGCCGGCGGCGGCCTCTGTGGGAGGAAGTAGAAGGTGGCTGTCGTGGTGGATTTACAGCTAAGCTAACCTGTTTCTACTGCCGCTGCCCAATGTACAATCACTGGAAAGAAAACTGGACAACCTGAGGCTGGATTTCAACACCAAATATGATCCACCAGACTGCTGCATCCTCATTCTCACCCAGACGTGGATCAACTCTTCTGTCCTGGACACCCACATTAGCCTGGATGTGCTAACAATATTCAGATCAGAGAGAATCCATGCTCTCACAGGTAAAACCTGGTGTGGTGGTGTTTGTATCTACACTAACAACAGCTGGTGTTAGCCTGGACGGGCTAACATCTAAATCGACATTTTCTTTTAACACAATTTTCTATAAATTTTAAAGGGTTTGAGGGGTAGAATTGAGGGGCCTTGAAACGAATTAGGCATTGTAAAATGTGACTATGTACGAAAATGTCACGGTGCGAAACCACTCCTGGAACGAAATAATTTTGTAAGTAGAGGTATCACTGTATTGGCATACATAACTAAATATTTATATATATATAGCATACAGAACTAAACAAGGTGTTCGTGTAGTTTTGTACAGTTATGTACAGTTTTATACAGTTCACAGAAACATCAATTCACCAGGGAGACCAACAATTTCAGACACCTTCCTTCCTACCTCGTCCTTTAGATATGTGTCTCTTAGAGCTGGGCAAAAAATCGATTTAGATTTAAAATCGAGTTTTATGGCAAAATTGATTCATATTTTAGGAAAATCGTGCAATCCGATTCCCCTCCACACACACTTTTTTTCCTCGCAAAAAGAAAACCATGAACCAGGCTGCTTTCTGTAGTGTTTCACCCCAGGCCCCGCCTACGATCCCCTTCTTCTGCAACACCCTCCAGTGAGGGAGACATGCTGACTCCTAATAAAGGTTCTAAAGGTTCAGTTGTGTGGAATCGGTTTGGGTTTTTAGGGTGTGACGAAGCCCAGCTACTGCCCTTGTTGTCAGCTGTGTCTTCAGACAGTTGTTGTTGACGGTAGCGGTACGACCAATCTGTTCGCACATCTAAAGCGAAAGCATCCAGTGGGGGGGGGCATAACTCTTAGAAAAGGCAGAGACTAGCGCTGCCAGCACTTCTTCAAAATGTTCAACAAACACTGACTGAAAGCTTTTCTCGCGGCACACCTTATGATAAACATGGAGCACGATGTGGAGCGATAACAGACACAATAACATCATATATCCAAAATATTGGTAACATGTTCAGGTTTATTGAAGTAGTTTGATTGATAATAAGGGTTTGTTTTATTTTGTCCTTACAAAGTAAAAATGTTACTAGTTTTATTTTTATCTTACTTTTGCACTACTACGTTTTTTACAATGTTTTTCATATAATATGAGTATTAATGTATATTGTTTTAGTTGTTAAAATATTTTAAGCTTTCTTTTTTCCAACAAAATGTATCTTTTACACTATTTTTTTTGCACAGTTTTTCCTGTAACAGTGGTGGATATGTCTGGACTTACTACAGTTCATGTAGGCAAAGTCTCAGGTTGCAGTTGCACCTTTTGCACAACTGATTTATTATTTACACTTATTTGTAGAAGTATTTTTGTTTTACATGTTATTTAATTAAACACGTTTCTAGTATTTTCATTTTCATTTAGCCCACGTGGGAAAAAAATCGTATCGTGAATCGAGTTTTTTAGGAAAAAATCGGAGATTTTTTTAAAAGGGAAAATCGCCCAGCCCTAGTGTCTCTATACGTAATAATAATGAACTTGATTTATATAGTACCTTTCAAGAACACAAAAGTCACAAGGTGTTTTACAAAAGCAATAGAGGTATAAAACAAACAACATAAGGACATAACAAATAGATCTACAACAGAAAAAACAGTTCAAAGGTCAGGTCTTTACTGATTTTTAAAAGTGTCCACAGATAAAATGTGTATTCTGCCGACAGAGGTGATTAGGATCTGCTCCATTTTTTTTATTTTTGTGGCTCTTCATCATGGACTCACCCAAACGATCTACTGGATAACGGACGTAGGTCCGCCACGGTACTTTGCATTGAGTTTAGCAGAGCTCAACTTTTTGACGTGCCGCAATCCCAGAAGGCTTTGCGAGTACGGCAACAG
>CM035786.1:2533627-2691127 GCA_020466265.1 Siphamia tubifer | reverse complement strand
GGCAAGGCATACATGGAGAGGCATAACCAGGTAGAGGACATACTGTACAGGAACATCTGTAAAGAGTATGGACTGGAGGTCCAGGGTCAAGATGGGAGAACCCCCCAAAGGTGACAGAGAACAAACAGGCCAAGATCCTGTGGGACTTCCAGATCCAGACTGACAAGATGGTGATGGCCAATCAGCCTGACATAGTGGTGGTGGATAAACATGAGAAGACAGTGGTGGTGATAGATGTAGCAGTCCCCAGTGATAGCAACATGAGAAAGAAAGAACATGAGAAGAGAAGAGAAATACCAAGGGCTGAAAGAGGAGTTAGAGAAAATGTGGAGTGTGAAGGCAACAGTGGTACCAGTAGTGATGGGGGCACTAGGGGCAGTGACCCCCAAGCTGGGACAATGTCTCCAGCAGATACCAGGAACAACATCAGAGATCTGTGTCCAAAAGAGCACATTGCTAGGAACAGCTAAGATCCTGTGCAGAACCCTCAGGCTCCCAGGCCTCTGGTAGAGGACCCGAGTCTGAAGGAGACACCGCCCACGTGGGGTGAAAGGAACATTGTATATATTTATTTATTTATTTATTTATTTATTTATTTATTTATTTATTTATTTATTTATTTATTTATTTATTTATTTATTTATTTATTTATTTATTTATTTATTTATTTTTTGTTTTTTTTTGTTTTTTAGTCAGGCTGAGGCGAGAGGCAGCTATGTGAGCTTGAGGGGTCCTGACAGTGTGTCGAGCTGAGTAAATAGAGGCAGGTTTGTTTTTAACATTAGCCCATAGCGGATATTACTGTTTTTGTTTGGTAATGACTGCACTGCAGACTTTTGGAAATCTTGGAAAGTTTGTTGTCGTTTCCCAAAGGCACCGACATATTACTTTTTAACTACGTCACTGGACTGGAGCGTAATAAAGGTAAACTAATGTTAGCGGCTAACTTTAGCCGCTAATTATTTCAATTCAATTTCGATTCAGTTTATTTGCCAAACATTTGCCCCAAATCTGCATAGATACAAATACACATCACGAACAGACCGATAGAATAAAAAAAGAATTAAAATATATACACGCATTTAATCTAATGTGCTCTCAGCCTGGATGTATACCTTGTGCTACTCACACTTGGATTTGGAAGTGCCACTATATTATTTGCGAAATCATCCAGCCGTTTAGTAAACTTGAATATTAAATTTCTTAAAAATACACGAAGTGTGTTTACCCCATCAGAAACAACCATATGGCTAGAACTCCATCCCCTGGGAACCTTAAGGAACATTATTAAGGCATCATTGTATGCTACTTGTAATTTCTGTATTCTGGAATTTTGGTAAAAAGCCCAGGGGTGTACAGTGTAGAGTTGTCTACAGTATGCCTTGAATAGGGACACTTCAACCCGAGTGGAACAAAATACAAATTTAAAAATCAAAAGTGACTAAGCTAGTGGCTAATGCTAACCGCTAGCTTAGCCACAGTTGAAGTATTTATGTGGGGGTTCGATTCTGTTCAATAGTGTGTCTCTTTAAATAATTGAGCTTCATGTTTAATATATGTATTAATAGGTGACTGAAAATGAACATACTTTGTATACATTTCATTCAATGTCCCAAACAAGCTGTTCTGATCATAAATGGATCCAAAATGACACAGATGCTTTTAATGTACAACTACAGCTGCGTATGGAGGACTGAACCTGCCATCATTAAACATATAAAAAGAATTATATATAAAATGGGTTCATAGAATAATTTAGGTGCCACTTATTTGTATTTTTCCTGCTTTCATTTGTATCCCTTCATTAATTTCTGCATTGCTTTCTTTTTACATTTTCTTCAGTATCTCACCCCCTGGCCCTTACGTATCACATATTTATTTCTCCCACCTATTTCATAATGTGACACAAATAAATAGGTGACTGAAACAAATAGAGGAACAAATGTAAAAGGGGGAATACTGAAGAAAATGTAAGTAGAAAGCAATACTTAGAGTACTTTGCACCACCCTTTTTGTAGAATATTATTTATTATTTTTTTTCTTGTACATACTTTTTTATATTTTTATATTTTATATTACTATTCTGAGAGTGACACCACCTGCCGGAATAGAATTCCATGTATGTGCAAATGTATCTGGCGAATAAAAACGATTCTGATTCTGATACAGGGATAAAAAATGAAAGAAGGAAAAAAAAAATTTAAGGATGAAATAGATTTAAAAAAAATGGAAATGCAGTGTTTCCCACAGACCAAGTGGAAAAATGTGAGACTTATTTTAGTTCAGGTTCCACATACAGACCAATAACAAATACTCCATATTTTCTTGTTAGTTTGATGTGGAAAAATGATATTGCATTATGCCTAAAAAATGATAACTTTAAATATGTATCTTTGTTTTAGTGCAGACAAACTACACAGTAACAATAAAATGTGAAAAATTGGGTTAAATGTGTCCCTGAAGGAACAGTTTGAGTCCCTTGTTTTATATGTTGATAGGGTGTGTAGATAGAGGTGCAAACTGTCCTGGTCTCGTCTGGTCTGGATGTGCTTCACCATCACCTCTTGTGTGCTGGTTGTTTTCGGGTGACGCCTCTTCCAGACCTTTATCTTCTTCTTCTGTGGTGGAAACACCTTTAGCTTCTTCTGTGGTGGAAACATGGAGCTGGCCTATGTTTGTGACTGGGAGAAGCGTCCCAAGAGCACCCACTGCCCGTCCATCCCCCTGGTCTGCTCCTGGTCCTGCAGGAACCTGGTGGCCTTCACCACCGACCTGAAGAACGACGATGACGAAAATAAAGGTACCTGCCCTGTGATTGGCCCACACTCCTGTCACTCCAAGCAGACACGCCCTCCACTGGTTTCCTAAAGATGTGCTTCTAACAAACCTGTGTTAAAATAACACTGGTTCTTTAGTCTGGGTTAAAATAACACTGTGCTAGTGCTGATATAACTAGCTTAGCCGAGCTTAATTTCAACCAGACCACTTAATATCCACTGGACTAAAGCTGTGTGTGTTTCAGATGTCAGTCACATGATCCACATTATCGACACTGACCACCCGTGGGACGTTTACTCCATCAACTCAGGACACGCAGAGGTCATTTCCTGTCTGGAATGGGACCAATCAGGTGAGAGTATGAACCTTTAGTTAACTGATGTCTTTAAGGTTCAGACTCTTCTGGACTTTATGGTTTTAGGGCGGCTGTGGCTCAGTTGGTAGAGTGGGTTGCCCAATGACTGAGAGGTTGGCTGTCCACACATTGAAATGTCCTTGGGCAAGATACTGAACCCTGACTTAAGGTCCCAGTAGGACTGATCTAAGACCTTAGAAACCTGCTGCTGTTATGAGTGTGTGTGTGTGAATGGGTGAATGTGAAGCTAATGTAAAACATTTTGAGCACCATGAAGGTGGAAAAGAACTATATAAGTGCAGAACATTTAAGGTTCAGACTCTGCTGGTCTTTTGGGTTCAGACTCTGCTGGTCTTTAGGGTTCAGACTCTGCTGGTCTTTAGGGTTCAGACTCTGCTGGTCTTTAGGGTTCAGACTCTGCTGGTCTTTAGGGTTCAGACTCTGCTGGTCTTTAGGGTTTCCGACTCTGCTGGTCTTTAGGGTTCAGACTCTGCTGGTCTTTAGGGTTCAGACTCTGCCGGTCTTTAGGGTTCAGACTCTGCTGGTCTTTAGGGTTCAGACTCTGCCGGTCTTTAGGGTTCAGACTCTGCTGGTCTTTAGGGTTCAGACTCTGCTGGTCTTTAGGGTTCCGACTCTGCTGGTCTTTAGGGTTCCGACTCTGCTGGTCTTTAGGGTTCAGAATCTGCTGGTCTTTAGGGTTCTGACTCTGCCGGTCTTTA
Organism: Siphamia tubifer; assembly: GCA_020466265.1. Taxonomy (NCBI): domain Eukaryota; kingdom Metazoa; phylum Chordata; class Actinopteri; order Kurtiformes; family Apogonidae; genus Siphamia; species Siphamia tubifer. The sequence goes on along the minus strand of CM035786.1, from coordinate 2,687,275 downwards.
GGGTTCAGAATCTGCTGGTCTTTAAGGTTCAGACTCTGCTGGTCTTTAAGGTTCAGACTCTGCTGGTCTTTAAGGTTCAGACTCTGCTGGTCTTTAAGGTTCAGACTCTGCTGGTCTTTAGGGTTCAGAATCTGCTGGTCTTCCTCAGTTAAACTGTTAATAATCATGTAAATGGTAAATGTTCTGCCCTTATATAGTTCTTTTTCACCTTCATGGTGCTCAAAGCACTTTACACTAGCCTCACGTTCACCCAGTCACACAGCTGACAGGAAGAGGCTGGACAAACTAATAACAAAGGCCAGCTCGGTCCTGAGATGTCCTCTAGAATTCTGTAGAGGAGGTTGGTAGAAGGAGGCTGGCAGCCAAGCTGTCCTCACTCATAGTGAGAGACTCCCATCCCATCAAACACACACTGACTGCACTAAGGAGCTCCTTTAGTGACAGACTAAGGCATCCCAAGTGTGTGAAGGAAAGATAAAGCAGGTGCTTTTTTCCTGCAGCTTTCAGGATCCACAAGAGAAATCCACAACCTACAACAATGTACAATTAACAGTCATGTACACTGCAATTAATCAATCCCATGTGCAATAGTGTCAAAAGTATATATAGTGTAAGTAGTGTGCGTAGAATTTGATAGTTTTCTGTGCTGCTCTATTTTGTGCTGCTGTAAACCTGGAGTTTCCCCAAGTGGGACTAATAAAGGAATATCTTATCTTACATTATCCTCACATTCACCCATTCACACACACTCGTACACCAGTAGGTTTCTAAGGTTCTGTCAGTCCTACTGGGAGACTAAGTCAGGGTTCAGTGTCTTTTCCCAAGGACACTTGGACATGTGGACAGCCAGAGCTGGGATGCGAACCGCCAAACCTTCAGTCATTGGACGACCTGCTCTACCAACTGAACCACAGCTGCCCTGTTGCTCATGTGAGAATGTATTGTTGTAAATATTTAAAAGATGGGGCCTATGACAGTGCCCTGTGGATCCCCTGTCAACAATCATCTGAGACCCTGTGTGTGTTGGCCGAGTCAGACCTTGTCTCACTGTTCTCTCAGGTTCTCGGCTGTTGTCCTCAGATGGTGACGGTCAGATAAAGTGTTGGTCCATGTCAGATCACCTGGTCAACAGTTGGGACAGCGTTCTGTCCAGTTCTGTGGACGGTGACCCCATCGTAGCTCTGAGCTGGTTACACAACGGAGTCAAACTGGCCCTGCACGTGGAAATGGTGAGGAGAGAGAGAGAGAGAATTCAAATCACATTGCATGTGTCCAAAGGCTTCATTTATCTGCATAGTTTTGATTGTCTTTTTGTTTTTAAATCCTTTTAATGGATCAAAATAATGTTCAATTTCCATTTAAAATAGTTGCATTAGTGCTGCTCTAACATTCCATTTTACTTTGTCTATATGATATTTTCCAAGTAATAACTAATTCAATACAAAATGTCTTTACTTTCCAACTGTTTCTCAACATAAAGCATAATGTTTTTAATATTTACCCATAAACTGATTCTCATTTGATCTTTAAAGTTTCCATGCTCTCACTGCTCTGTTTTTTTTCTTTTATTTGACTGTTGTTACAATTACGGCTTATGTTGATAAGATTTTGATAAATGAAGTCACTAATGACATTTTATGCATTCTCTTTTTATTAGAAAAACTATATAGAAATACATGTTTGTACTGGTAGCAAAATGTTGGTATGGTGACAACACTAGTAAGACTGGACTAAAAGTGCAGTGTAAAAATACAGTCTAGATTCAATCTAAAATTAAAAGTGCAGAAGTGCAATAATACTTAGACATTTCGGCATGAATTATCATTCAAACATCTTTGTCCAAAATAGATTTTTTTGTTACCATGGTAACTTGTTAAAGTTAGCTCAATTAATATACAAAGTTCAAAGGATCCAAAGGTATAATTTCCAAGTGTCAATATTTTTCTCCCGTGGCCGATATATTTGCTAAAAGTTAAAGTCTAAAAAACAAGATTTTATCCAAAAAGCATTTTTGAGATAAAACCATGTGACCAGATGGTTGTATTTTTTTGTCACCCCTTCTGAAATGATGTGGTATGTCCTAAAGTTCATCTCTACCAACTTTCGTGTTTTAATAATTTCTGTAATGATTCTTCCAAACATTTTGGATTAAGTTACCACACTATTAATCTTTTTTGTTGCATGTTATCCCCTTCACCTTCTCTGACCTTTTCCTTGTCCTTCAGTCTGGTTCCACAAACTTTGGGGAAAAGTTTTCCCGGGTGAAATTCTCTCCGTCACTGACGCTGTTTGGAGGGAAGCCCATGGAGGGCTGGTTGGCTGTGACGGTCAGCGGTCTGGTCACCGTGTCGCTGTTAAAGCCGGGCGGCGCTCTGCTGACTGCCAGCGAGAGCCTGTGCCGTCTGCGAGGGCGTGTGGCGTTGGCTGACATCGCCTTCACCGGAGGAGGGAACATCGTAGTGGCAGCGACAGACGGAAGCAGCTCGTCCCCCGTCCAGTTCTACAAGGTCAGGTCAAAGGTCAAGGCAAATATCAGCTTTTGTTTACAGGAGCTGTGACATCCATTAACCCGTAAATAGCTAAACGTCCAGCGTTGACCAAAAACATCGACTTCTCGAAACTGTTGATCCACTCATTCTATCACTACATGTTCAATTACTACCATTACATGATGTGTTTTAACTCTAAATGACTCATTTGGAATAAAAAAATTCAGAATTGGTTTTATTTTTAAAAAAAAACAATGAACAAATGATACAGGGATTGTGTTCCAGCTGTTGTTTTCTGCCGTGTGTGACCTCTGACCTCTTCGTTCAGGTGGTAGTCAGTGTGGTTAGTGAAAAGTGCCGCATCGACACTGAGCTGCTGCCGTCTCTGTTCCTGCGCTGCACCACCGACCCACTGAGGAGGGAGAAGTACCCGGCCGTCACACACCTCAAGTTCCTGACCCGAGAAAACTCTGAGCAGGTGAACGCTCATTCTGCTTCGCCTGCACAACTGCTTTAAAGGCTTTTTGAAAGGTCAATCAATCCTAGATTGGAACAGCTGGACAGACAGGGGGCGGTGCTCAGAATGTTCTCCTTAGGACGTTCAACGTGATTCCAACAGTCTGAGATAGTTCAGAAGAGGATGGTAACATTATAAACCGTTAATTTTGACATTTTTGAAACATGACAGCACTGTTGAAAGAAGAAGATCTGGTCAAATCTATCCAGACCACCGAGGAGGTAAAGATGAATAGAATGAACAAAAACACTGTGCATTAATGTTCATGGAATCAAAAGCATTTACCATTAATTTATTAGTGAATAAATGACTGTATAATAGAATTCAACACAGGTCCTTAAATATAGTTAGTAGTTTTTACTTTTTATTTCATAGTTTTGACTTTTTATATCATAATTAATTAAATGTATGTGTGCAGGTTCTGCTGTGTGCGTCCAATCAGACGGGCAGCATCGTGGAGTGTTGGTCTCTGAGAAAGGAAGGACTTCCTGTCAACAACATTTTCCAGCATCGATCTCCAGTGGGTGAGTGTTTAGATTAGATAGTTTATTTCATCTGAAACCAGGTCCCAGTTTAGATTAGATACTAATATGAATCAATGTTGGAGTGCATGAGTGACCTCTGACCTCTGACCTGCAGTTGGAGAGAAACAGCCGACCATCCTAAAATGGAGGATCCTAACGACCACTAATGACCTGGAGAGAGTTTCTGCTGTGGCTCTGCCCAAACTGCCCATCTCTATCTCTAACACTGACCTGAAGGTGGCGTCTGACACCAAGTTCTGTCCTGGACTGGGTTAGTGAGAGCGCCTGAACACACCTGGTGAACACACCTGGTCCCTCATCTGGTCTGACTGTAAATGAGGTGGTTCTCGTCCAACACCTGGTCCAAGATCTGGTCCAACATCTGTGGAATGAAAGAGGACTCAAGCCCCATTTCCACTGTGCTGTTCAGTACGGTACAGTTTGGTTCAGTACAGTACCGTTCAGTACGGTTCGGTACATATGCTTATTTTAGCATTTCCATAATGACAAAAGAGTACTGGTCCCATGGTACCCATTACTTATTTTGGTCACCCTTCTGTTTGGGGCCCCAAGCATACCGTACCACTCCCATTTGGGAGGAGGTGAGCACTGCCAGATGATGATTGGTTGAGGAAAATCGTCATCGTGCAGCATGTAAGAAAAACAAATTTAAAGTAATTTTAAAGTCCATCTGCGCCAGAAAAGAAGAGCAGATGTCTGGTACTGAAGTTTGGAGTAATGATGAGGTACTAGTTTTATTGTGTATTATTGGTGAGGAGGTGGGGCAGAGGGAGGTGGGTGGGGCTATTCATGGTGAGGAGGTGGGGCAGAGGAAGGTGGGCGGGGCTATTCACAATGAAAAAGTGTTCTAGCTATTTGGGCTAAAATGTGAGGGTTTCATTTGATCATCAGACCAGTGCCGGAGTAAACTGAAAAAAACAACAACTGCTCAGCAATTATGGGTGGGTGAAGGATCATAACACTAGAAATGAGTCTATTATTCCTTTACCAGACCAATACTGTACCAGACATGACCCGTACTGTACCAGACCTGACCTGTACTGTACCAGACCTGACCCGTACTGTACCAGACCTGACCCGTACTGTACTAGACCTGACCCGTACTGTACCAGACCTGACCCGTACTGTACCAGACCTGACCTGTACTGTACTAGACCTGACCCGTACTGTACCAGACCTGACCTGTACTGTACCAGACCTGACCCGCACTGTACCAGACCTGACCCGCACTGTACCAGACCTGACCCGTACTGTACTAGACCTGACCCGTACTGTACTAGACCTGACCCGTACTGTACCTGACCTGTACTGTACCAGACCTGACCCATACTGTACTAGATCTGACCCGTACTGTACCAGACCTGACCCATACTGTACCAGACCTGACCCATACTGTACTAGATCTGACCTGTACTGTACTGCAGAGTGGAAACATAGCTTTACTCCAGTCCACCTTCTCCATCCTATGAGGTGAAGGTGTAACCCCCCTCAGACCAGGTCATGTGACACGTGTTTGTGTTTTCCAGGTCTAGCTCTATCCTTCCATGATGGCAGTATCCAGATCCTTCATCGTCTCTCTCTCCACACCATGGGGGTATTTTATGGCTCCTCCTCTGGAGCAGGTCAGAGGTCAGGTGATGAGTCGTCCATCAAGCGTCAGAGAACAGGAGGCCCCGCCCTCCACTTCAAAGCCCTGCAGTTTTCCTGGACGTCACTGGCTTTGGCAGGAATCGACAACCATGGAAAGGTCAGCACACCATCATATCTGATGACCTATGATGACCTCTGACAACCTCTGGGGTGGAGGGTTCATCCATTCAACCATTGATTTAGTTCTTCATTAATTCTTCACCTATTTCCTAATGTTGTGCTCCTCTCTCTCTGTCCTCTCTCTCTTTCTCGCTTGCCCCCCCCTCACTCTCAGCTGCACATGCTGCGGGTGTCTCCATCTATGGGTCAGGTGTTGGAGATGAACACCACACTGCGCCACCTGTTGTTTCTGTTGGAGTACTGCATGGTGACTGGATACGACTGGTGGGATGTTCTGCTCCATGTTCAGCCCACTATGGTCCACAACCTGGTGGAGAAACTGCATGAGGAGTACATGAGGCAGAACCAGGCTCTGCAGCAGGTCTGACCCTGACCCCTAACCCATGGTCCACAACCTTTGACTACTTCTATTTTCTAACTAATGAAAAATTTTCTGACATTAGTTTTAATTTGACAGAAAAACAAATATCACTTTCAGCTCTAGATATGATCTTTGGTCTGTGTCAACTGTTGGCTAAGGCTGATGGAAATAAATACACACACTCATACACCATATACTGGTGTAGAAATGTAAAGGGCTTTGGGCACCAACTGGTGAATAAAATTAACTATATAAGTACAGTCCATTTACCATAAAATAATTAACAAAACAAAGTTGGGAGCAATGCTAAAAGATGCAGCTTTGACCGTCACAACACAGTGTCGTCTGAAATCACGATGTTTGGTCCAAAATGATAGATTGTTGAGCATTAGCCAACATCATTTCCTTCCATCGTCCAAACTCTGATCCAAATCCAATCCAATCGCATCAAATCCACATGGTCATTTATTGTTCTTAGGTGTCCTCCTCAGGTTCTGTCCACGTGGTCATTTGTTGTTTTTAGGTGTCCTCCTCAGGTTCTGTCCACATGGTCATTTGTTGTTTTTAGGTGTCCTCCTCAGGTTCTGTCCACATGGTCATTTGTTGTTTTTAGGTGTCCTCCTCAGGTTCTGTCCACATGGACATTTGTTGTTCTTCGGTGTCCTCCCTCAGGTTCTGTCCACATGGTCATTTGTTGTTTTTAGGTGTCCTCCTCAGGTTCTGTCCACATGGTCATTTGTTGTTTTTAGGTGTCCTCCTCAGGTTCTGTCCACATGGTCATTTGTTGTTCTTCGGTGTCCTCCTCAGGTTCTGTCCACATGGTCATTTGTTGTTCTTCAGTGTCCTCCCACAGGTTCTGTCCACATGGTCATTTGTTGTTTTTAGGTGTCCTCCTCAGGTTCTGTCCACATGGTCATTTGTTGTTCTTCGGTGTCCTCCTCAGGTTCTGTCCACATGGTCATTTGTTGTTTTTAGGTGTCCTCCTCAGGTTCTGTCCACATGGTCATTTGTTGTTTTTAGGTGTCCTCCTCAGGTTCTGTCCACATGGACATTTGTTGTTCTTCGGTGTCCTCCCTCAGGTTCTGTTCACATGGTCATTTGTTGTTTTTAGGTGTCCTCCTCAGGTTCTGTCCACATGGACATTTGTTGTTTTTAGGTGTCCTCCTCAGGTTCTGTCCACATGGTCATTTGTTGTTTTTAGGTGTCCTCCTCAGGTTCTGTCCACATGGTCATTTGTTGTTCTTCGGTGTCCTCCTCAGGTTCTGTCCACATGGTCATTTGTTGTTTTTAGGTGTCCTCCTCAGGTTCTGTCCACATGGTCATTTGTTGTTCTTTGGTGTCCTCCTCAGGTTCTGTCCACATGGTCATTTGTTGTTCTTCGGTGTCCTCCCTCAGGTTCTGTCCACACGCATCGTAGCAGTGAAGGCGTCTCTGTGTAAACTGTCGACAGCGACGGCGGCGCGGGCCTGTGACTTCCACGCCAAACTGCTGCTCATCGCCATCAGCTCCACCCTAAAGTCTCTGCTCAGGCCACATGTCCTCAACACGCCTGACAAAAGCCCTGGAGACAGACTGACCGAGATCTGTGCCAAGAACACAGACACAGGTATGTAACTGGGGGAGCAGTGAAAGAACCAGGGGACAGGACAAGACGGCGACGGAACTGGGTGGGAGATGGAGACATTGTGGGGCAGGAGGCTGGGGAACACTAGTCAATATTGATCAGGTATTGATATGTGCCACCTTTCCCCAGATATTGATAAGGTGATGATCAATCTGAAGACAGAGGAGTTTGTGTTGGATGGCCCCCCCTTACAGTCTCTGCAGCAGCTCATCCAATGGGTGGGAGACTTTGTCCTCTACCTGTTGGCCAACCTGCCCAATCAGGTGAGAATACCACATCACCACTAACTGATCAGGCAATGAGGGCACAGAGAGCAGTCATCCAATGAGGGCACAGAGAGCAGTCATCCAATGAGGGCACAGAGAGCAGTCATCCAATGAGGGCACAGAGAGCAGTCATCCAATGAGGGCACAGAGAACAGTCATCCAATGAGAGCACAGAGAACAGTCATCCAATGAGAGCACAGAGAGCAGTCATCCAATGAGAGCACAGAGAGCAGTCAGCCAATGAGAGCACAGAGAGCAGTCATCCAATGAGAGCACAGAGAGCAGTCAGCCAATGAGAGCACAGAGAATAGAGTCAGCCAATGAGAGCACAGAGAGCAGTCAGCCAATGAGAGCACAGAGAGCAGTCATCCAATGAGAGCACAGAGAGCAGTCATCCAATGAGAGCACAGAGAGCAGTCAGCCAATGAGAGCACAGAGAGCAGTCAGCCAATGAGAGCACAGAGAATAGAGTCAGCCAATGAGAGCACAGAGAACAGTCATCCAATGAGAGCACAGAGAGCAGTCAGCCAATGAGAGCACAGAGAGCAGTCAGCCAATGAGAACATAGAGAATAGAGTCAGCCAATGAGAGCACAGAGAGCAGTCAGCCAATGAGAGCACAGAGAGCAGTCAGCCAATGAGAGCACAGAGAATAGAGTCAGCCAATGAGAGCACAGAGAGCAGTCAGCCAATGAGAGCACAGAGAGCAGTCAGCCAATGAGAGCACAGAGAGCAGTCAGCCAATGAGAGCACAGAGAGCAGAGTCAGTGTTGTATCGTCTGCCATTGTTGTTTTGCCAACACTCACACTGGTGATGTCACACAGCCTCATCTGCACTACTTCCTGTTTTTGACACTACTTCCTGTTTGTTTGACACTACTTCCTGTTTGTTTGACATTACCAGCCAGAAGTCAAAGTTTATGTCCTCATATCTTGACCATGGCATGACCTACACATTTCTTTAGTGTGTTAAAAATACTGTAGTTAACTAGACTTCATCCATCTTATTTTTCACAGTACAGGAAAAATAAATATATCTACTTGTCATATGTGGAATCTGTTTGTCAGTGTTTGTGGACTGAGTCACTTCTATTAAAGCTCCTCCCATATTCTGTGAGTAAGGGGCTTTCCCTGTTGCCATGCAAACCGGCCTGGAGTTACACACGCAGGCGCACACACAGACTTGAAATAAAGCCTGTCTGAATGTTAAACCATGCCTCTGAACTCCTGCGATTGTTGGAAAAAATTTTAAAAATTGGTGACAACAAAGGTGAATGTGAGTGACAGGAGGGTCTGAGAAACAAGTAGATATATTTATTTTTCCTGTACTGTGAAAAGTAAGGGAGACACAGCAGTTTTAAAACCACTGAACTCACCAAAATGAAGCAGATCTGTCAGTCATGTTAAAGCCCCACCCACAGTGTTTGTCAATCATGTTAAAGCTCCTCCCACAGTCTTAATGGATCTTAAGTCTCCGCCCCTTCCAGGAGGGATGACATCACCCACTGATAAAAAGTCAGATTTTGGTCTTTTCAGGGTGGATTTACTGAGTTCTCTATCGGCAACCGTAAATCACACCCTCATGACAATCACATCCTAAAGACACCACAAAAATGACTGTGTTTGAAAGTTTAAATGAAGTCTGTGCCACAAAGTATGAAGAAGCAGTAGTGTTGGAAAAAGGCAATTTTTTTGTCGTTCCCATTATAAATGAATGGGGTTTTATTTGGCATAATAATGCGAAATCCTTATGATATATCAGAATTATGAGACCACATGTGCAATCTGACAATTTTTTTCTTTTTACTGCAAAACGGTACAATGTATTGTTTGGGAGTTATAGCCACGTAAGCTTGACCCAATTAATTTTGGATGGACATTTTTTACTGGTTTTTTGCATTTTATACAAAAACTGTGCATTGCAATGTCAATCCTGATAGATAGCACATCTTTCGAGACCAGCCCACACATTTGCAGCAGTACGGGCTGCATTTTTTTTTGCACATTTTTTGTATAAATCAGAAGAAGTCATAATAAATACAATGAACAATAATTCAAGGTCTGGTTCAAATCCCACACCAGACCTTTCTGTGTGGAGTTTGCATGTTCTCCCTGTGTCCGCGTGGGTTTTCGCCGGGTACTCCGGTTTCCTCCCACCATCCAAAGACGTGCATTGATAGGTTAATTGGTTTATCTAAATCATCCATAGATGTGAATGTGAGAGTGATTGTTTGTCTATATATGTTCAACCCTGCAATGAACTGGCGTCTCATACAGGGTGTACCCTGCCTTTGCCCATTGTAGCTGGATTAGGCCCTCAGTGACCTCCGCGACCCTAGTGAGGATAAAGCGGGTTCAGATAATGAGATAATAATATACCCCTGTGCCTAAGGTTACATGCAAGAACATGGAGAATAAGTAATTAATCTGCCGTTCTACTTTTGTATATAAGGGTGTTCAGTTCTATTTTCAGTTATAATTTGTGTGTAATGTGTGTGAATTGTTGTGGAAGTTTTGTATCACACAGGGAGAGAAAACTGTTCAAATCAGAAACAATTATTTATTGAAGAGATGAACAAATTAATTTGGAACTTCCATGCAAGTGAGAACCTGAACAGAACAAGCTGTCGTCAGATGTTCTGATGATCAGTGTAAAACACAGCTCTTTTATACTCCCTAAACATTCAGAGGGTGGTACGAGAAGGAAAAACACTGTACTTCTCATACCATTGTAACCACACCATGTCTCTGGAGACAAGCTTCCACTCAGGGATGTATGAACGGAATGTTTACATATCAGTATCAGGGAGACATTACAGTATCGGTGAGACACAGAGACATAGACCGAAGGTAAAATTCCCTTCACAGTCCCCCCTTTTTATGAATTAAACACTCTGATTAATGAAATAATGTGAGTTAGTAAACTATGTGAGTAAATACTGTGTGTTGTCAAACCTGGTGTCCACTGAAGCAGTGAGGTTCACTAATGGGACAGATACAGGGCCTATGTACCCTGTTAACTTTACCGTGATGGCAGGTACAGATATGATCTCCAGCCACACATCCACACTATATCAGTAGGACAAACATAACCTACATTGGAAGGTATAATGGCCACAGTAGAATTGAATGTGACAGTTGTGTTAGAAGTAACATCATAATGTTGTGAAGGTGAAGCAGTGCCCAATAGTGCAGTAATGTTAAACCAGGACTATAAACGGATCAGGTCGTGATGACCCAGACATAGGAAAGGTAATATTATCCGATCTGTTCCCACAATTAGCTAACCCACCAGACCCATTCATGACAATTTTACACCCCTCTGTATGACCTAGCTGATAATGTGTGTGTTTAGTTACAGGTGAGTGAAAACACAACTGTGGAACATACAAAGGATTTAAAGCATTTCTGAAGCGGAAAACAACATTCTTTTGCACAACAGATGAGTTTGTCAACTTGGAAAAGTTTCTGGGGTCTCTGAGGACCATAGATGGCTTCCATTTCAGCCATGGGTAGATCAAAGTAAGCATCTGACCACCCCTTCATCAGCGTGAGCAGAGTGTGATTGATCGGTACAGGAACCGGAAAGAGCAGGGTATCTTCGTGAGTTCTGTGGGGCAACAACCCACAGATATTACAAGATGCTTCTCACCTGGGTGTGTAAAGGGAACAGTTCCCTCCACCTGCTGATACCACAGCAGAAATTAGGAGAGGACGGCCGTCAGGGCACACCCTCCTCCCTTAATGGCCGTCATGCTGACCATTGTTAAATCAGTGTAAATGAGGGGCCAAGGGGTCTTTACCAACCAAAGGACAGGATATATGAGACTTCACTGGTTCACCTTATGACCATTAGGATTCAGCCAGCGAAATCATGTGGGTGTGAGTGCATGCAGTGCAAAGTGGATGACGACGTCCTCAGGGCATCGACAACGTCGGTTGGTGACTTGGCACGTCACTTTTCTGTTGTCCTCTGCGTCCCCTCGTCTGGTCTGCATCGTGTTTCCCTCTGCTCTTCCCTCCCTCGTTGTCTGGGTTGTATCCTCCTGCGCTTCCCCCCTGCCCATCAGCTGGTGGTCCTCCCAGGAACCTCTGGTGGGTGGGACACTGGATCTGGTAGGATCTGTTAGGATCTGGTAGGCCGTTCAGCCACTCTGACCATGGAGTGTGTCGTCAGGGGCACCTGGAAGAGCCCGCCACTGCTTCCAATGCTGTCCATCGGTAGTGCCACACCAGGACCCCCAGACTGAAGAGAACACCATAACTACCTGTTGAGATATTTAAGGTTGGGAGAAAACACAGCACAACATGGGAGCACATCACACCCCACATGAGGAGGTGTGGAAACCAGATATCTGAGATATCTGTCATCTGTCTGTGATTACGCATGTGGATTGGATTTGAATACACCCTCTGGTGCTACTTGGACACATCGTCAGTGAAGAACCCGGGGTCATAGGGTGTTTCGGGTCTTTGATCTTCATACACCCTCGCCCGGGCGACCCAGCCCGGGGTGATCAGCCCCAGGCTTGTGTCCAAGTGGCAAGTTGCTCCACGGATCCCCCCTGCGGATCCACAGCCACCGTGAGGCCCTCTCTGCGGCCTCCAGTATTCCCCTAGTGGCTTTCTTTAGTTGTAGGCCTTTCACTCCAAGGAGTTTAAAGGTCCTAATGAGTGACTGGCTGGCGAAGCCTCGACAACCGACCTCCACAGGCTCACAGCGGGCTTCCCAGCCATTGTTGCGACACTCCATGCAGAGCCCTGCATATTTGGCCTTCTTCCGCTCATGAGCCTCTTCAATGCGGTCCTCCCAGGGGACAGTCAGTTCCAGGATGACCACTTGCTTGGTGGACTCAGATGTTATTACCATATCGGGGTGAAGCAAAGTGGTTGAAATGTGGGCTGGGAACTTCAGCTGTCTTCCAAGGTCCACTTGAAGCTGCCAATCGCGGGCGGTGGCGAGGAGCCCTCCTGTAGAGCTCGGCCGATGGTGTGCTGCCTTCTGCCCTGCTCTGATGAAGGTGATCGATTGTTTGGGGGCGGCCTGGGATTTGCTGTGCTGCATAGCTGTACAGATGGAGTCTGCTACAGCTCTCAACACTTGATCGTGGCGCCAGCGGTACCGCCCCTCCCCTAATGCTTTTGAGCAGCAGCTCAAGATGTGCTCCAGGGTGCCCCTTTTCTGGCACAGCTTGCATTCAGGAGTGTCTGCTAAACCCCAGATGTGCATGTACATCAAACAATGTGACAACACTTAACTCATGGCAAGAAAATCCTTAGTTTTCATGAACATCGTTAATGACACAAACATGTATTACAGTTACCAACATAATCAGTAAGTGTGCTTTCTCTTTGCACCGACAGTCCCTCAGGTTGACCTGAAAAGGAGAGGAAGAAAAACCTATATTTGGAGACAAGTGAGTTCAGAAGTGGGAGGGGGGTGTCCCTCACCATCCAGTATCCGCTAAGACTTGGAAACCTGTAGGAAAGGTCATCACTGAATCATCATATCATCGACGACAAACTGAGCCATAATCAAGTTTTAGGTGCACTATGGACAATATTTTCTGTAAATCAGATCTATATTGTATTTATGTACATCTCAGAGCATACCAGTTTAAGATTAAAATCAAGCATGTTAGACTATGTGTGTATCGCAGGAGTATCTGAGGCATGCAACTGAGAAACATCTTTTTGGCAGGTTCAAATGGTCGCATTAAAAAACCTTGCCATCAATAAATAAGAGGATATTTTACTAAATAATTAATAACCATACAATGAGCCAAGATGACATAAACCATAACAAGACCCGAATGAATGAATGAATGAATGAATTTTATTAACTCCAACGACCCCTATCGGGGTAAGAGAGTACAATAATAACTTTTTTTCACATTATTACAAAAGTGATAGATGGCGCATAACATTGGCCAAAAAAAAAAAAAAAAAAGAAGATAGCCATTTACACTTTCAATAGCACCTCAGATAATTTAACACATTTTGGTTATCATTAACCATATTAGTTCACAATTATTTAAACTTTAACAAAATTAACTTTATAAAGGCAACTAATTTGACAAGTTGAGTTTTTCCTGAGTTAAATAGCTTATCAAACTTAATACTGCTTGGTCGTACATAGAAAAATCTCTTCAGGAAACGTTCTCTATCGTACTTAAAGTAGTTACATTCTAGTATATAATGGTATTCATTACCAATTACATTACTGTTACATAGTGTACAGTTCCTATTTACATTTAACTCGAACCTTTTATCTGTAATTGGTCATTTATGATTTCGACAGCGGAATTTGATGAGAGGATCTAAAAGATAGTGCGGGAGTTTACTGAAATAGAGTTCACGGTTTAAACTTTGTTTAAACATACGATAATTACTACATAAGTGATTGTTGGAAACTTCACTAGTCCATTTCTGGAAATAGATATCACCTATTTGTTCAAAAATAAGTGTTAACCATTTAACATTAACATCAATGTTAATATGCCAGTGATTTGAAAACCCACAACTATCAATTATATCCTTGATTCTAGAGATCCATTTCATTTGTACAATATTTCTTAATACTTAATATTTCTTCATTCTTAATAGTAAGAATAAATTGTCTAATGTCAACAAAGGTTTGTGCAACTAACGGAGTCCACAAGACTGTCGCAGAGATCGATAAGGTGTGTATTAAATAAATTATTTTGTTGACTGCATAACCATGTTCCTCTAAGAACGCAGGAGTGTGTCAGTTCTACACACTGGGACAGTAGGAGAAACTACTGAACTGCAGTCTAAACAAAACCCAAGTTTAAATTCTTTTTAAACTTTACATTTTCTCTAAATTAGCAGACCTTCTTTGTGGAGAAGACTGACAGTTATTCTTAGGTGTTTGGGTCTAACTATATTGCTTGAAATGTACATATAAATAACTTTAAAAAAATCTAACCCAAACCAGCGTATTGTCATGTATTGGTACACACAGAACCATTGCTTATGACAACTACTGTTATTAATTGGTTAAATGTCCCAGTTCAAACATTTAATTATGACTCCATCATTAATCTGGAGAAACCCAAACAAACCCAAACAAACACAATTATCTACTGATCAAAAGAAAAATGGTCAACACTTGGTGATCCCCCTTTACATTAAACCATGCAAATACACGGTCCAAATGCAGTCTGTTGTAATATGATCACACGTGTTCCTCTTTAAATTGTAGATAATGAAATGTGAGGTAAATCTAATATTCGACCATACAGGGTGGGTCAGCTGGACCCTGGAAAGTCAACCAACTCCCCTGAATTTGGAATCTCAGAAAAAAACAAACACGAGGTGCAATGTAATGCAGTTTAGTGACATATAATCTAAGATTTTGTTGTTTTTTTTTCTTTTTTCTGACAACACTTCTGCTATGTGTGTCTGAGATTTAGATTTTAATGCATGCACATGGAGATTTAGACATTTGACTTTGTATTAGTATTATAATAAAAACATTCACTTCTGAGGGTAATCATTACATCTCTGGCCAGGAGATTTAAAAGATATGACATGTCTTTTGAAAAACAAAATAACCAAGTAAAATGTATCAGACAATGAGCAAAACAATGGATTTGAAATATTCTTTTCGATGTTTAACAGCCTTTTGACTGAAAAGGTTGTTTTTCTTTTGTTTTCACCCTTTAAAACATGCTAGTGTGAACTTGGCGAAGGTGTGTGACGTGAGTACAGACAACTGGGGGGGGGGGGTTGGTTCAGGAACTGTTGTTGCCAGTGGTCAGTTGTTGCCAGTGGTCAGTTGTTGCCAGTGGTCAGTTGTTGTTGCTGACATTCTCTGTCCTTCATTGTCTCAGTCCACGTTTCTGCTGCTTGTGTCCATTCCTCCTGCCTTGACGTTTCCTTGCGGTGATGAACCAGACTTGGTTCATCCAAAGCCCAGAGACATGCGATGTTCTTCCATGTTCTTCAAAGTCTGGTGGATATTCAGATAGCACAGTCTTTCACACATCTGTCACAGTCACAGTCTCACCCCAGCTGCCGTGATCTTTGGTTCTGAGTCCGGTGCTGCAGAGGGGGAGACAGCAGGCCCAGTAGGAGAGGCAGAGTGCAGAGGAAGGTCCTTTGGCGTGATGGGCACAGACAGACGTGGACTCCCATCTTCCAGGAAGGAACTTTAGAGCTGTGAGCTTTAGACAGAGAGGGGAGGGGGTGTTCTGGAGCACAAGGTGACGCACTAAAATGCAAACCTGTGTGTGAGATAAAACAAACTCTGTTTGGATTAGACATAGTTTTAAACAGTTTTTAAACATTTCTGTCCCTACTCTGTGTTTATTCTAATTTCAACTCAAAGTTTTTTTTTCCGTTTACCATCTTATTTTCAAGACTTTACTGTTTTTCAACATTTTGGTTTTGCTTTATCATTTTTGATCATATCATGTTCAACACAAACAAACCTATTAAGACATTCCATCTATATTTATTCCACTCATACATGTGAATCTTACAGAGAGACATCTGTTACCACAGCTGAATTTATGTTGAATAACACAAGGACACACATTTGCTAAAGCCACCTATTAGTTATTATCTATTAATGTCCCACTCAGAACATTAATCTTCCAGACACATCTGGGCCGAAATAATGTTAACGCAACTGATTATTACATTTCTTACCATGTTTTACTTTTCGTCGCTGCGTAAAATCAGTAAATCCGTCCGATAAAGAATTTAGTCAGTCTGTGTCAAATCTGACCCACTACAAGATTCACAATGTTCTGAGTTTGCTCATGAGCTTCATTTCGATCTTTTCTCAAATCATTTACTTCCATCTCATCTTCCCGTTTTGGGGAAATTACATTTTATTACCCAATAATCAGTCACTGAAAAGCTTTTAAAATATTCAACATGACAACATGTCTTTTGGAATTGGAGTCTCCCGGTCCAACCCCACGCCACCCTTACTCGCCCTATTGCCCATAGTCGGACATTTTCCCGACTGGTTTTCACTTCGAGTCTAACACTCAGGCGAAAATCCTAAAAGCCTATTTGGTTTTTCCTTTTGAGTCACGTTCAAGGAGAAAAACTAAAAAATGCCTCACTGATCACGGTTTTTGTTTTTTCTGGAGTTTACACCCAAAGGGAAAACAAACAGACTAAAAAAACCTCACTCATGAATTAATTCCAGCACAACTGTATCAAACAGCCACTCTGCATGCCCATCTAAATTTGTGGGGCCCTACACGTGAATTAGTTCATGGTGATCCAATTGAGCTTCATTAGGAATCTAAATTGTCGTCCACTGTATTGTGCACCATAACAGCAGACAGCGGGCAGGTGACGTGAGCTTTAGACCAAGAGCCCTATTTTTTACCCAAATTAAAACTTTCTCACCGAGTGTGATCTGGTCTCCACAGGTCCAGTTCAGATCCCGGTGGTGTGCGGGCGGAGTCCGGCTCGGTCCCTGTCCTCTGGTTTTTGTTTTTACCAACAGGGATACGACGTTTTGGTCCGTAGGCTGATCAGTTCCCCGACCTCAGTCCTCCGTCCGTCACACTCACGAGATCCTGCCGACAACGCCAAATTGTTGTGGAAATTTTGTATCACACAGGGAGAGAAAGCTGTTCAAATCAGAAACAATTATTTATTGGAGAGATGAACAAATTAATTTGGAACTTGCATGTAAGTGAGAACATGAACAGAATGAGCTGTCGTCAGATGTTCTGATGATCAGTGTAAAACACAGCTCTTTTATACTCCCTAAATATTCAGAGGGTGGTATGAGAAGGAAAAACACTGTCCTTCTCATACCATTGTAACCACACCATGTCTCTGGAGACAAGCTTCCACTCAGGGATGTATGAACCGAATGTTTTACGTATCAGTATCAGTGAGACACAGACACACAGAGCGAAGGTAAAATTCCCTTCACAGGTTCTAATCTGTATCGTATGTATGTGGTTCTAATTCCTGTGTGTGTGGTTCTGCAGGGTTCCATGGTCCGTCCGGGCTTCGGCTTCATGAGGGATGGAGCGTCTTTGGGAATGCTCAGGGAGATGCTGGTGATGATCCGTATTTGGGGTCTTCTGAAGCCCGGCTGCCTGCCCACCTTCACCGCCACCTCGGACAACCAGGACAGCATGCAGCTGCTGTTCCGGTTGCTCACCAAGCTGTGGCTCTGCTGTAAGAACCAGAACCTCCTGACCCATCACTGTTCGACACACACATCCATTCAACACCCACTGAGCTCCTGCAGGAACATCTGACATTTGAAACCATGTTCAGTCCAGATTTCAAACCTCATTTTCAAGTCATAAAGTTGAACTTCAGTCATTTTTCTTAAACAGATTCTGAGGAAATTGTCAGAACATGCACCATAACATATACCAGTTAATTCAGTTGCAGATGTATGGAGCCAGGGTGAGTTAACCTTAACCCACGTGACCAGAGCTGAGTGTAGCGAGAACGCAGAGGAGACGTTAATCTGCGCAGAGCAGTTTTCAATTCAAAGCCCACGCTCTCACCGCCAGTCAAGGCCGTGAACAAGTACAAGAGTTCCTCGGGTTACCAATGAGTTCCGTTCCTAATCTGGCGATGTAACCCAAATTTCCGGTTAAATCGGAATTACCACTTTACAAACCTGCTGTTACTTGTGTACATTAAAGCCGTAACTAGATCTGTGATTAAACACAACATGGACTCACTTTTAAGGGCTGTATTTTGGGTCAAACAAACTCGAGCACTTCTGTTCAGTCACATCATCTGTGTCTGGATATAAAGCTCATTCAACATAAAACAAACCGGCTGTACATTAACCACGTCTCCACGGTTTCATCCATGAATCTGCTTTTATTTTCTCACTTCCTTTCCCATTACACGCTGACACTTCTGTTAACAAGAACATGCGTGAGAAAGGCGAAGACACTGAGAAAATTACGGAGCACAAACAGACACTCGACAATATGGGGACGACTGGAGACAAAATGGCGGACCGGACTGAAACGTGGTGAAGTGGAAAACGCGTATATGGAGGAGTGCCTAACCTGAGAACTTCCTGTACCAAACACTCAATTCTCCCCTCAAGGGATCGATGGAAAAATGTCAGAAAATCTTTTTTCTTGAAAATGTGACCTCCAACCCCATAAGTATCAGTGATAGGCTCCGCCCCCATGGGTTCAGAAAATCCAAAACTCAGATCCCTGAACGTGTGCAGTTCTAAACTCATGTGTCCTGGTCTGTGTCTCAGCCCGGGATGATGCGCCCCCCCAGGACCCAGATGAGACCCTCATAGATGAGTGCTGCCTCCTGCCCAGTCAGCTGTTGGTTCCCAGTATGGATTGGCTGCCATTCAATGACGGCGTCATCGTCAAGCTTCAGGGCAAACACCCACTGAGGCTGCAGTTTGGAAAGGCCTGGTCCCTGTCAGGAGGGGGGGCTGCCACCACCCCCCTGGAGGTTTTCACCAGGTACGTACACCCCTGCTCCACCTGGACCTGAACCCTCACTCATGTGGCCACTTTACATTTCAACTTTACTAAAGGATTCATCCCCAGTCATTAACCCCCCCCCCCCGTGATTCCATTTGTTTGGTTAGTTGTTTTTGTTTTTCAGGAGCTGTATGGAAAAAAAAATACTGGACCAATTTTCATTTACACTGATGATCCTGTCATTTACGCTGATTCATTACATGTTTCATTCATGCTTTTTATCATATGTTGAATCCACAGTTATGTTGTATTTTTCATTGGTGATTTTATCGTATGTTTTGTCATATTTTCTGTCTGTGTTTTATGGTATGTTTGGTCCTATGTTAATTGTACATTTTATCATATATTTTATCACAGGAGTCCCAGCTCACAGAAGATGAACAAACTTTGTTGTGCTTTATCGTATATTTTATTATATATTTTATCAAATATTTTATTGTATATTTTATGACAGGAGTCGCAGTTTACAGAAGATGGGCAACCTTTGTTGTGTTTTATGATATATTTTATTGTATATTTTATCGTATATTTTATGACAGGAGTCCCAGCTCACAGAAAATGGACAACCTTCGTTGTGTCCACATGGGGGTGTGTCCCACTGAGGAGAGCAAAGCCTGCACCAGGTCAGTCCATGTCCAGCCAACGCATCAGCAGCAGGGGGAAATGGGCAGAGCTTCAGCTGTGGGGGGAAGGGGGCGGAGCTTGACCTTGCTGTGTGTGTCTTCAGGTGTGGCTGCGTCACAATGCTTCGATCTCCGAACAAAACCAACGCCATGAAGCAGTGGGAACAACGATGGATTAAAAACTGTCTGTGTGGAGGACTGTGGAGGAGGATCCCCCAGACCCAGACCTGAACCCGCCTGGACCCACATGAACCAAAACCCACCTGGACCCAGACCTGAACCCACCTGGACCTGGACCCAGACCCAAACCCACATTGGCCCAGACCTGAAACAGTCTGACTGTGATTCAAAATTGGTTCAGATGTTCCAGACTGACCTGGGTTTAATATTAAATCTGTTTTCTTTTCTTTTTTACTGTAAATACTTTTCATTTTTAATAAAACCTCCAACACTCGACACATTCTTCTGTTTCAGTTTCATCCAGACTTTCAGCTCTGACTTGAATCAATATTCACTTTTCCATTGAGTCTCAAATTGTGTGAATAGAAACACATAAAAATGTGTGAAATGTAAAAAGAATGTTTTTGACCAAACTAATGTATTGATGAAAAGTTTTTTTACAAGTGAAAAAATTTGGGTTTTCAGCCAAAGCCAAACTGGTCTGAGACAAAAATGTAACTTAAGTTACTGTTAAGGTTAGTGAAACTGTTACTGAACTGTTTTAGGTTTGAGTTGTAGACTGTGACTTCTCTTTATGGAAAAACTGGACAGACAGGACTAAAGACTGTCATGTAAACAGGACAAATGTAAACATGAGAGAAGCTGAAGGTCACGTGATCAACTGAACGCGCCAATAATCACCTCCATATCATCCACAGACTATTAAACACCTCCAGGTTTCTGCAGCATCACATACACCGACGCGTGCGCGCGCACACACAGTGACGCATGCACGTGCGCGCGCGCACACACACAACGACGCAGGCACGTGCACACAACGACGCATGCACGTGCACACACGACGCACGGCGCGCCTCTCCACCAGGAAACACGGAGTCGACACGGAACTGGTTCTTTCAGCCAGAACCGAACTGAAACCTGGACCAACCGAGCCCCACCCCGGACTAAAGCGAACCCCGGTTCTATACCGGAGACATAAATGTGACGGATCGATGGTGTGACGGAGGGTTAAGGTGAGGGTTTTTCCCATCATGCCTCCGTGTCTGTGGGGTTTGGACTAAAACGGATTTTCTGCTTCCACAGACCCATTGTCCCATCTGGACCCGGTACTGAAGCCGGATCCGCCTGGACACTGGACCCGGTACTGAAGCCGTATCCGGTGCGCGTTAATGACTGCGGTGTGTGCGCGTGCAGGAGACGCAGCCGTTTGCATGTGTCTCTCTGTGTGTGTGTGTGTGTGTGTGTGTGTCTCTCTCTCTCTGTCTGTCCATGTGTGTCCATCATCTAAAACCTCTTTTACTTGGACAGTAAGCCTGGTTCTCTGCTCTGATTGGTCAGCTGTTAATTGGCAGCGGAGGCTGCGGGTCTGTGTTTTTGCTGGTCTGGGGGTCCAGGGGATCCGGGTCTATATATCCTATGGTATTGTGTGGGACCATCAGATCCAGTCTGATTTGCAGCACGCGTAGAACCCGTGAGCGTCAGATGGATCCTTCACTGATGTCACGTGATGCGATACATTAATTAGAAGAAAATTACAGATACGTGACACATGTTCTGACGTGATTCTGGTCTGGATTCTGTGGTTCTGCTTTGGATTATATGGTTCTGGTCTGGACTCAGTGGTTCTGGTCTCGATTCTGTGGTTCTGGTTTGGATTCTGTGGTTCTAGTCTAGATTCTGTATTTCTAGTCTGGACTCAGTGGTTCTGGTCTGGACTCAATGGTTCTGGTTTGAATTCTGTGGTTCTGGTCGGGACTCAGTGGTTCTGGTTTGGATTATGTGGTTCGAGACTGGACTCTGTGGTTTTGGTCTTTATTCTGTGGTTCTAGTCTGGATTCTGTAGTACTCGTCTGGACTCAGTGGTTCTGGTCTGGACTCAGTGGTTCTGATATCTTCTTTATTGTTCTGATTCATTATTCTTTGTCTTAGAGTTGGTTCGTGTCCTCAGTGGTCCCGGACCGGGTCTGGGCTGAACCAGGACCAGGATGTCTTCTCCTCCTCAGTCAGTTTCATCAGTTTCAGTTTATAATGATGGTTTTTCTGAAGCAGAACTAAAAATATCACGTGATCAGAAATTTATAGTAATGAAGTACAACTACTTAAGTACTGTACTTAAGTAGTGAAATGCAGTATCTGTACTTTTTTGGAGTATAAGTTTTTTCGCCTACTTCCACTTCTACT
This sequence comes from Siphamia tubifer, assembly GCA_020466265.1. Classification (NCBI taxonomy): domain Eukaryota; kingdom Metazoa; phylum Chordata; class Actinopteri; order Kurtiformes; family Apogonidae; genus Siphamia; species Siphamia tubifer. The sequence continues at coordinate 2,665,234 of CM035786.1, read as the reverse complement.
GCACTACATTAAAAAAAAAAAAAAATTATTACTTTTACTCCGATACATTTTTTATGTGCTGAATCGTTACTCGTTCCTCTTAATAAAATAGTTCAGAAGCATACCAAACATACCAAACGTACCAAACGTAACAAACGTACCAAACATACCAAACGTACCAAACGTACCAAACCCATAGCATATCAATACCACAGCGATAAATGGTTCTGTCACCTGGTTTGATGATGGTGTCTCATCATTGGACGAGTCAGCGATCAAACACGACATAATAAGACTACACGCTCTAATCAGCCTTTTGATAATGTTACATGTGTAGCTGCTACACCGTGTTTACACAAGAACTATTTGGTTTGTCACTTGGCCATATTCTTGGAATACTCTGGCCTTTGAAAGTTGTAGTTTTTTCATGAACACTTGTAAGTGAACTGGTATGTACTTGTACTACTGCTGCCTCAGCTGAAGTTGTTCCTTTTATATTAAATATATAAATGTGTTAAAACTTGTGACTGCTTTCATTTAGTATAGTACTACACAGTACTTTTACATTTTACTTTTACTTTCAGTACTTAAGTAGTATTTTTTTCATTACTTCTACTTGTAATTTTACTTCTACTTTTACTTTCAGTACTTGAGTAGAAATTTTTTACATACTTCTACTTGCAATATTTAAGTACAATTTTCTTTGGATACTTTAGTACTTTCACTTGAGTATGATGCTTGAAGCACACTTCAACTTTTACTCAAGTCAGTTTTTTAATGTAGTACTTGTACTTCTACTCCACTCCTCTAGTCTAGTACTTTATACATCTCTGCATGTGATTATTTACATAAATGATCACATCATGGTCAGGTCCACAGGTCACACGATAAATGTTCTGGACTTTGTTGTGGAATTATTTCAGTTTAATTAAGAACGAAGCTGGAATCAGAATAATATTTAGAAAAATAATTGTAATGAGTTCTGTTCAAGACAGAACACACACATGGCAGCATGTGTGTGGAGAGATCTCTGCCCAACAAAGAGAAACACAGGTACTTATACATAGGTACTTATACAGATACAACTGGCCAATCACAGGAAACACAAGGATTTGGGTAGGTGTCATAACCAGACCCCCAACTTGCAACAAAAGGAGACACAGAGTCTGGGTAGGTGTGATGACTAGACCCCCAACTGTTTACAGCTTAAACATGTCCTGGGTTAAGCACTGATGTGATTTACTAAGACAAAGTAATAATACAAAGAATAAAGAAAATAATACAATGTTAAGACAATATAATTCCATTACAACCTGTTCTGTTCCACCTTCATGGTGCTCTAAGCTCTTTACAGGAGCCTCACATTCACCCATTCACACACACACGCATACACCAGTAGGGTTCTAAGGTTCTGTCACTTCTGGGAGAAAACGGCAGGGGTTAGTGTCTTTGCCCAAGGACGTGAAGTGACCTCACATGACCTCAGTCCTTTGATGGTCAGTCTGTCACAGATGTGTCCACAGTCCAATCACACACCTGATCTGATGTCATGTGATCACACGCATTATTCATCCTAGTTGGTGCAGTCTGCAGTGTCTGATAATTGAACTTTGACCCTATGTGTGTTCCAGGTTAATGACCTTTGACCCTGTGTGTGTGTTCCAGGTTAATGAGGATGATGATGAGCTCAGAGAAGATGAAGAAGAGAGCAGTGAAGGACAGTCTGACACTCCTGCCATGTTTTTACTTTGTGGAGGTGAGTGTGGTTTACTGAAACTGACGACAACTGTTTACTGAAACTGACAACAGCTGTGTTTACTGGAACTGACAACAACTGTGTTTACTGAAACGGACGACTGCATTTATTGTTAACTGACTGATTTCACCGTTAATTTACGCAGGTTTTTATTGAATTATATTTTACAGTCATTCTGATAAACACTAAGATAATGTTGGAAATTCACCATGAATTGACAGTAATTCATTTCTCTGTGGCCTAAAACCATAACCATATATCCAGATTGGGTTTCCATAGTAACAGTCAGTGACACCTGCTAAAAACATTTTGAAAGGACTGTGGACCAAACGAATGGATCTGACCCACAATTTTCCAGATGTTATCAAGATCAAGAAGCTTTATTTGTCATTTTGCATATCCAAGAATCACAAAACAAGATTTCAGTTTGACCAACCGCTCCCAGGCTCATCGGGTCATGCAACTATGTATGGTGCTACTTCAATATCAATCACTAAATGGTCACATCGATTACTAATCGACAAAAGGAAAAATAAACAGATGCAGAAATAGCAAACACAAATCTCCTTTTTTTGTTGTTTTTATTTAGAATTTGAACAGATATGAATTATTGACATATGCACCTTTTTTGAAGAACAAATATAAGAAAACAAGACACAAAAAAACCCAGAAAAAATAAAAACAAGGAAATAAAACCTGCATATATTTCAAAGGCTGCATTATGTATAGTGGCTATTTTAAATTGAAATTGAAAATAATAGCAATGCTGGAAGACTGCCTAGATTTGTTTATTGTAATAATTCAAAATTAATTCCAAATTGAGTGGAATTTGTGTTCTTTCTGTTTTAGGGTGTATCTTATTTTTTCCAAGTTTAAATGTTGCATTGTGCCCCTGAGAAGGTCTTGATGGGTGGGTGGGGTCTTATTTTTCCAATTCAATAGAATGAGACGTCTTGCTAATAGCACCACAAAGTTTAGCAAAATTATTTGAGAATTTTTCAAAGGTATATTTTCAGGCCTAATGCCAAACAAGGATATAATGGGGTCTGTTGGAAGTTTGACATTGTCTTCGTCCAACATGGAGTGATACTAGGACAGCTCCAAAATGTATGTGACAATGTGGCTGATGACTGTCCACATCTTTCACATGTATCATCCACTCCAGAGAACATTTTGGACAGTTTTTGTTTTGATAAATGTACTGATGAAGAATTTTAAATTGAAGTAGGCCATGTCTACTGCAAACTGAAGAGGAGTGAACTTGTTCTTGTGCTGCGGACCATTGTTCTTCTGTGATGACCGTTCCCAGGTCTTTGCTCCAAGCCTCTTTTATGTGATCAAGTGTGGCTGTACAGTCCATTTGCAGTAAGTTCTTGTAAATTTTGGAAATCGATCCTTTTTTGGTCGGGTCATTCAACAACACATTATCCAAAGGGTGTTTCTGTGGTTGATTTGGAAAAGTCGAAAATGCTGTTTTTGTGAAATTGTGTATTTGTAGAAATGTTTGCTTTCGATATTACATTTTTGCTGTAGTTGTATAAATGTTGGAAATGTTTTGTTAATAAATAGATCTTTTATTACATGTATACCTTTGCTGACCCAATGTTGAAAGTTTTTGCCTGAGAAGAGGGTCTCCAATTGGTTCCCAGTTATTGGTGTAAGAGCTGAGTAGTGATGCCATTCAAAACATTTTCTTATTTGAGACCATATCTTCAGCGAATGGGAAACCACAGGATTATGGCTTTTAATTTTAGAGGGATCAGAAGCGCTGTATAACAGTGACTTCAATGTGTTTGGAGAAAATGCCCGATTTTCCATCTGTTCCCAATCAGTATACAGGGTTTCGTTCCAAAATTATATACAACAAATGTTACAAGACCAATAATATAACCGGAAATTGGGTAGACCCATCCCACCCACAGGTTTAGGTCTTTGTAGAAAGTTCTTTTTGATACTTGACGTCTTTTTGTTCCAGATAAAATGTGTTATTAAAGAGTCCAGTTTTGTCAAAAAAATGTTGTTGATTAGGATTGGAAGGCATTGAACTAAAAATACATATTTTGGGAGGACATTCATTCTGATAATATTTATTCGACCGGCAAGAGAGATAGGGAGGTTAGCCCATCTCTCAATTTGGTCCTCAGTTTTTTGAAACAAGATTACAAAGTTCTTACTGAAGAGACCAGAGATCTCGGCAGCAACATTTATCCCAAGGTATTTAAAGCTATTGGATATGGTAAAGGGGTACGATGTCCAAATTCTTCCTTCATTCGTCGCCTTGGAATTAATTGGAAATAATATGCTTTTTGATAGGTTGATCTTATACCCAGATACTTCTCCAAAGTTAGGGCATTTGAAAACTTACAGAAAAACAGTTATTCTTGAACAAATATAAGCAAACAATCAAATAAACAATTAAACTGTGTGGGATTTCTAACAATTAACTATTAGTAACTAGTTTAACACAATAATTGTGACAGATTCTGCTCTGACAACTAAGTTGAACTTGGACCTGTTAAGATGAAGTTTATGTTCCATGGACCTTTTTTCTGTGAAGAACCCAAAGAGGGTTATTTATTTCAGAAATAGTGTTATTATTTATTTTCTGACTTTTGTTCTGTGAAGAATCCAGAAAGGGTTACTGGCCTTTTGTTTGTGACTTTCTGGAAAACAATACATTTTTACATTTAGGCACTCCTGCATTCGTCACACTTTTTCTGTTACAAACTGACCCTGGCCCCTCATCTGAGAAGGGAAAAGATATACGGCCCTCACAGGAAATAGTTTGGGGACCCCTGCTTTAGGAGATAGACCAATATTTTAACCCCTTGTGGGTTTATGCTCCCCATTTAATTTAGACATTGCCCAACACAGCGCTCATTAACCCTGTTGTTTTTCTCAGTTCATCAACCGCTGTCCTCAGTCCAGATAAAACTCTCAGAGCTTCACCCAGCTGTCCAGAAAATGTAATCCAGTCTCTTCTGTGACTCTGCTGAACGATTCAACAAGTCGGTTCCTGAACTTGCAGACTGAGCCGCCATGGAGCTAATCTATTCCACACAGTTCACAAGGTTGTCCTGGGACGGGGTCATAGGCAGCTTTGGTCCGGTCACGGTGTCAGTGAGTTCTGTGAGGTGCTCCTGAATTTCTTCACGCAGCATCAGTAGCCCTTTCGGCCCTTTTGATCTTCCCCACTCTGCGATGGATCAACATTCCTCCCAGGCAAAACATGAGGAAAGTTACTACCATAAATCCAAACAGATACACGTCCTCAATGTCCTCGAGGGACAGAAGTGTCAGGCAGATGACGCGCCATTCTTCCCACGAATCTTGGGAAAAACCTGAGACGTGTTCCGTCCGGACACTTTGGATCTCCCGGTCCCCTTTTCCTTCGTGAATAGATAGTATCAATTGTGTTAAATGCCCAGTTGATAATTTCCATGAGTTTTAGCAAAGGAAGAAGTTGATGGGGCTCAGAAATAAGATTATTTTCACGAGACAGGCGTACAAAAGACAAGACACATCCGTAGAGGCCGAGCAGCAGCTGCAAGATAAGAGCCAAGGATGGGGAAAGGAGGAGAGAAAAGGAATGTGACTGCTCTGTTTGCTGACAGAGGAGAAAGATGGTATTATAGTATTTGTAAATAGTTGGACATGAGGTTGAGAACACACTGTCTTAACTGGAACAGTTCCTGTGTGTGAAATGACCAAAGATAGCCATTTGTGTGTCCTCCAGCTGCCTATTGTGGCTTCTTCTATGGTGTCTCTCTACTTCCTGGAGCTGACAGACCTGGTCCAGCCCGCCCAGGTGGGCTTCCGTTGCCATGACCGCGACCTCAGCATGCCCTACGTGGACGGCGGTGACGAGCTCATCCCGCTGCTGATGCTGCTGAGCCTGGCCTTCGCTGGACCCGCCGCCTCGGTAACACACATTTTCCATGGCAACATGACAACAAAAACAAGTAATGTGTTTGGATTCTAGAGTCCAGTTGGTGACTCACTGACCTCACTTTCCCTGAGGCTTGTGTTCCCTTGGTGCAGAGGTCATGTGACTGTCCCTGAGGGTGTGTTTGTTTTGTGTGTCAGATCATGCTGGTGGAGGGGCTCATCTACTGTCTTCAGTCCAGACTCAAACTCCGCCGCCCAGAAGGAAGCATCAACGCCGGCGGATGCAACTTCAACTCTTTCTTGAGGAGGACGGTGCGCTTTGTAGGTATGACTCCACCCACCTCACCTGTACTTCCCAGGGTTCTTCTGTTCCCCAGCTGTTCTCTAGTACATTCATCATACACACTGACACCCACTGGACACTTTACCTTACAACAAAGATGGCAGACAGGAAGTTACTCACAACCAAGATGGCTGACAGGAAGTTACTCGCAACCAAGATGGCCAACAGGAAGTCAAAAATTATGACAGTCATAGCAATATGTTGTAGATCAGTAACTGACTTTAGTTTGAGTCCAGACCAGGACGGTCTGGGTTCAGTCCAGACCAGGACAGTCTAGGTTCAGTCCAGACCAGGACGGTCTAGGTTCTGCTAAAGTTTCATATTCAATCCACTTTTCATCAACACAAATGTAACTTTTTCAGCAGAGCAACAGAAACATTATTAAGAATGTTGACTGTTCATCCTTTTGTCTCATTTATAAAATGTTTTCATCACCAGGTGTCCATGTGTTGGTTTTTATCTCAATAACATGGGTTTTGGTTTCCAGGCGTCCATGTGTTCGGTCTTTGCGCCACTGCCCTGGTCACTGACATCATCCAGCTGGCCACAGGTTACCACGCCCCCTTCTTCCTCACTGTCTGTAAACCTAACTACACCCTGACCGGTGTCTCCTGTGATAAAAACCCTTATATCACTAAGGACATCTGCGCTGGACACGACCAGCACGCCATCATGGCTGCCAGGTGAACCTAACCGTAACCCACGCCATCATGGCCGCCTAGTGATGGACATACGACATCATGGCCAGTATAAATACACATGTTCTAGTATAAAAAACATGTGTTCCAGTATAAATACACATGTTCTAGTATAAAAACACGTTCCAGTATAAGTACAGGTGTTCCAGTATAAATACATGTATTCTAGTATAAATGCACGTGTTCTAGTATAAATACACGTGTTCCCTTATAAATACACGTTCCCTTATAAATACACATGTTCTAGTATAAATACACGTGTTCCCGTATAAATACAACACGTTCCAGTATAAATATATGCGTTGCAGTATGAATACACGTGTTCTAGTAGGAATACACATGTTCTTTTGACTGTTTTCTGACATTATAGTTTTGTCTGTTCCTGAATAGTGGGAGGAGTCACATGGTGTGTGTCAGGTGACCTGCTCTCTATTTCTCTCTCACAGGAAGACCTTCCCTTCCCAGCATGCAACTCTGTCAGCGTTCGCAGCTGTTTATGTTTCTGTGAGTTTCACAAACACACACTTTACCATCAGGTTCTGAAGCCCCTCCCACCTCCAGCTTCTGTATGTTAATCCCTCCCACCTCCAGGTTAAACCCTTCCCACCTCTAGCTTCTGTTGGTTAAGCCCCTCCCCCCTGCCACCTCCTGGTTCTGTGGTTCTCTAATTGTTTCTTTTCGCAGATGTATTTTAACTCGACCGTTTTATGGTATTTACCTGTATGTACCATGGGATCTTATCCAAGAGTTACAGAAGCAGGGCCAGAGTTAAGCATTGGCAGACTAGGCAGTTGCCTAGGGCGCCAGATGTCTTGGGGGTGACAAGTCCCACAGAATTAATATATTAAGCTACTGTATTTTCTGAACTATAAAGCGCACTTAAAAGACTTTAATTTTCTCCAAAAATGACAGTGCACCTTATATATGGATTCATTCTGGTTGTGCTTCGTGACTTGAAATTTATCTCATAAGTTCTTACTTCTTATTGCATAATTTTGTCTTTTATTGCATAACTTTGAGTTTTTAATTTCATAATTTTGACATATCTCGTAATATTGACTTTTTATCGCATAATTTTTACTTTTTGTCATATAACTGACTTTTTATCTCATAATTTGGACTCTTTCAAAGTTTGATTTAGCAGAATAAGAGTGTGCTTTGTTCCGTGTTAAACTCATCAAGGTTGAAATTAAGCATATATATATATATATATATATATATATATATATATATATATATGAAAACATTTAAAAAAAGAAACCATTTATTGACAGTGTAGAAAACATGGTAAATAAAGCATTAGACTTAACATTTTCAATGATTATTCATGGGCACTCAGTACATACTCCATCACATATAGGACACTATGTTTAGAAATGCTAATTTCTAATTCCACAAAAATGAAAGAGGGGGGTCCGCCTAGGGCACCAAACTGACCAGAACCGGCCCTGGATGGAAGGATGGAGTGGGAGGTCGACAGGCAGATTGAGGTGGCCTCTGCTTAAACCGATCCATTGTGGTAAAGAAGGAGCTAAGCCAGAAGGCGAAGCTCTCGATTTACCTGTTGTTCTACATTTCAACCCTCACCTATGGTCATGAGCTTTGGGTCATGACCGAAAGAATTAGGTCACAGGTACAAGCGGCCGATATGAGTTTCCTTTGCTGAGTGGCCAGGTTCAGCCTTAGAGATAGAGTGAGAAGCTTGTACATCTGGGGGGGACTTGGAGTAGAGCCATTGCTCCTCCATGTCGAGAGGAACCAGCTGATGTGGCTCGGGCAACCGTGTGGGAATGTGTCCGACACTTTCCTGGGGTGGTGTTCCGGGAATTTCCATCCAAGAGTAGATCTTGGGGCTGTCCCAGGACACGAAGGAGGGAATATATCTCTCGGCTGGCCTAGTAACGGCTCAGGATTCCCCTGGAGAAGCTGGCTGAGGTAGCTGGGGTGAGGGAAGTCTGGGCTTCTTTGTTGGGGATGCTGCCCCCGCGACCCGGACCAAGATAAGCGGGAGATGTATTTTAACGTGACTGTTTTACGGTATTTTCTCAGATGTATTTTAACTTTACGGTTTTACGGTATTTTCACAGATGTACTTTAACTCAACCATCTCTGACAGCACCAAACTGCTGAAGCCCGTTCTTGTCTTCTTCTTCGCCATGGCAGCGGCGCTCACAGGTTTGACCCAGATCACGCAGCATCGCAGTCATCCCATTGACGTTTACGTTGGATTCCTGATTGGAGCCTTCGTCGCCACCTACCTGGTGAGGTCACACACATGCTGGGCCGTGATTGGACAAACACAGGCCTGTTTTCTCTGTGTCTACTTTCTGTCCTCAGTACACCTGAGGGTTAGGGCAGTTAAACAGAAGTACACCTGAGGGGTACTGGGTTAGGGTTAGTACTTTTTTACTTCATTACATTTCAGTAGTTCTACTTTTTTTTTTACCTTTGACCCAGTCTCTGTTTCTTGTTCAGATGGTTGACCTTTGACTCAGTCTCTATTTCTTTTTCAGGTGGTTGACATTTGACCCAGTCTCTGTTTCTTGTTCAGGCTTTCCACGCTGTTGCCAACTTCAAGTCATCTGATGACGTAACTCCACCTACAGCTCCTCCCCTGCCAAAGGAGGACCCTCTGCGAGCGCTGACTGAGCGAGGACACGAGTCTGTTTACAACAAAGGCCCCGCGTCTGCCTCAGAGAGTAATGATGAGATCACTGTGGCTCCGGCCCCCCTGGACCGCCTGGAGGGTCTGGGACCTCTGCAGCGGGAGAAGGGGTCCATGGGCAGCCTGAAGAGGGCCAGTGTGGATGTGGAGCTACTGGCCCCCCGTAGCCCCATGGGCAAGGAGACCATGTTGACCTTCAGTAACACCCTCCCACGGGCCAGTATGAACGTCAATGGGGTCCTGGGCACCAGCGAGGCCACCGGCGAGGATGTCCTGCCACCGGTGCAGGCAGTTCAACGGCGCCTAAAAGCGGTCCAGGTCCCGATCGACCCCATGCGCTCCCAACAGCTGGTGTCGGAGTGGAAGCAGAAGTCCATGGAGATGAGAGGGGGCCTGAGCTTCCTCGACAACGGCGAGTGTGAAGCCAGCGAGGAGGGGTCAGAGGTCGGATCTGTCGGAACTGACGACGTAGGGTCCCAGGTAAAAGTTTGTTTGTTTGTTCATCATATCCCGCTTATCTGGGTATAGGTCGTCAGGGCAGCAGCCTCAGCAAACCAGTCCAGACTTCCACCATCCCAGCTACCTCAGCCAGCTCTTCCAAGGGAATCCCGAGGTGTTCACAGGCCAGCCACTCCCTCCAGCGTGTCCTGGGTTAGCCCCAAGAACTCCTCCCGGATGGAGGAGCAGCGGCTCTACTCCCGGTCCCTCCCCACCCACCCTGTGAAGGAAACTCAAACTCATCGGAATGTAGATCAAGCGGTAAATCGAGCTTGGCCTTAACAACTGCCCCAATCCGCATGTCGACCTCCCGCTCCAGCCTTCCGTCACCCGTGAATAAGATCCCAAGGTACTTGAACTCCTCTACCTTAGGCAGGACCTTCCCCCTGGTCCGGACAGGGCACTCTACACTTTTCTGTCTGGGAACCATGGCCTCAGACTTGGAGGTGTTGATCTTCATCCCAGCCGCTTCACACTCTGTTGTGAACCGCTCCTATGAGAGCTGGAGGTCACTGCTCTATTGAGCTAAGAGGACCACATCATCTGCAAAAAGAAGAGACAAGATCCTCCCACCACCAAACTCGACCCCCTCCCCCACCCGGCTGCATCTAGAAATTCTGACCATAAAGGTTATGAACAGAACTGGTGACAAAGGGCAGCCGTGGCGGAGACCAACTCTCACCTGAAAACGGTCCGACTTGTTACCAGCTACGTAGACCAAACTCTCACTCTTGCTTCTTCGGCACAGGGACTGAATGGCCCCAAGTAGGAGAAAACCCCCCTCACCCCCCCACCCCCATAATCCTGGAGTATCCCCCCAGTATACCTCTGGAGACACGGTCGCAAGCTTTTTCCAAATCCACAAAACACATGTGGGCTGGTTGGGCAAACTCCCATGCCCCCTCCAGCACCCCAGTGAGGGTAAAGAGCTGGTCCACTGTTCCACATCCGGGACAAAAACCACATTGTTCCTCCTTTATCCGAAGTTTGACCACCGATTGTACCCTCCTTTCCAGCACCCTGGAGTAGACCTTACCGGAAAGCCTGAGAAGTGTGATCCCATGATAGTTGGAGCACACCCTCTGGTCCCCTTTCTTAAAAATGGGAACCGCCACCCCAGTCTGCCACTCCAGTGGCACTGCCACTGATGTCCATACAGTGTTGCAGAGATGTTTCAGCCAAGACAGCCCTACAACATCCAGAGCTTTGATATACCCAGGGTGGATTTCATCAATCCTCGGGGCTCCACCACTGCAGAGTGACTTCACTACCTGGGCGACTTCTGTCCCGGAGATCAGTCCACCTGTCACCCGGTCCTTCAGCTCCACTTCCAACCTGGAATTCATATTGGTGGGATTGAGGAGCTCCTTCAAAGTATTCTTTTCAACATCCAACTACACTGCGTTCCAAATTATTATGAAAATGATGTTTTTGTTTGATTTTCCAAAATACTTGATGCAAATGACGATCAGCATAATTTTCAAGTCATTAGCTGTTGAATTTTATTTCAAATGTTATTGAACAAAACTCCTGATGAAAACCCTATTTAAAAATAAATAAACTTAAAATGCACTCTTCCAAATTATTATGCACAACATAGTTTCAAGACATTTTCTAGTTTGTAAAGAACTGAAAATAGTAATTTGTTGAATTTACAGCAATATAAGGTCATGTTTAATAAAATAAAAAGCTATTACAATCCAAAACATGTTAACAGGTCAAGTTACATGTTAACATAGGACCCCTTGTTTGATAGCAGCTTCACAGTTCTTGCATCCATAGAACTTTTGAGTTTATGGACAATTTATGCTTGAATGTCTTTGCAGGATGTCAGAACAGCCTCCCACAGTTGCTGTTTGGATGTAAACTGCCCTCCACCCTCATAGATCTTTTGCTTGAGGATGCTCCAGAGATTCTCAATAGGATTGAGGTCAGGGGAAGATGGGGGCCACACCCTTTTCTGCCCATAGCAGCCAATGAAGCAGAGGTATTCCTTGCAGCAGGAGATGGTGCATTCTCGTGCATGAAGATGATTTTGTTTCGGAAAGCACGATTTTTCCTTTTGTACCATAGAAGAAAGTGGTCAGTCAGAAACTCAACATACTTTGCAAAAGTCATTTTCACACCTTCAGGGACCCTAAAGGGGCCGACCAGATCTTTCCCTAGGATTCCAGCCCAAAACATAACTCCGCCACCTCCTTGCTGACGTCGCAGCCTTGTTGGGACATGGTGGCCATGCACCAACCATCCACTACTCCATCCATCTGTGCCATCAAGGGTTGCACGGCACTCATCGGTGAACAAGACTGAAAATTGGTCTTCATGTATCTCTGGGCCTACTGCAGCCATTTCTGCTTGTGAGCATTGTTTAGGGGTGGTCGAATAGAAGGTTTATGCATAACTGCAACCCTCTGGAGGATTCTACACCTTGATGTTCATGGGACTCCAGGGACACCAGCAGCTTCAAATACCTTTGTAATGGCATTTTAGCAGCTGCTCTCTTAATCCGGCGTGTTTGTCGAGCAGAAACCTTCCTTATTTTGTCTTTATCTGCACGAACCCGTGTGTGCTCTGAATCAGCCACAAATCTCTTAATGGTATGATGATCACACTTACGTTTTCGTGAAATATCTAAGGTTTTCATACCTTGTCCAAGGCATTCAACTATTTCATGCTTTTCAGCAGCAGAGGTCCTTTTTCTTTCCCATATTGCTTGAAAATGGTGGTCTGCTGAATAATGTGGAACATTCATCTTAAGTAGTTTTTCCTTTACTTGTGCTCACCTGGCCAACTAATTATCACTGGTGTATGTGATTGATTTCAGTGATCCACAGCGCCCTGAGACACAATACAACCCATGAGTTTAACTGAAAAACACAGGATTTAATCTTTATGACACTTAAATACAATTTGCATAATAATTTGGAACGCAGTGTATATCCTCAGATGGGGTCAACAACTCCCCAGCCACACTGTAAATAGTGTGGGCAGATTGCTGCCTTATGCCCCTGAGGTGCAGTATGGTTTCCCAGAACTTCTTTGGAGTCTATCGGTAGTCTTCCTCCATGGTCTCACCGAACTCCTCCCACACCCAAGTTTTTGCTTTGGTGACCACTGCAGCCCACTTGGCCTGCCGGTACCAGTCAGGTGCTTCTGGAGACCCACAGGACAGCCATGCCCTGTAGGCCTCCTTCTTCAGTCTGATGGCCCCCCCTCAACTCTGGAGCCCACCAGCAGGTTCTGGGGTACCGCCACAACTGGCCCCAACTACCCTACGGCCACAGCTCACTACAGCCGCTTCAGCAATGGCGGAGCGGAACAGAACTCATTCAGACTCAATGCTCCCTTCCCCCCTTGGAACATAATTGAAGGTCTGCCAGAGGTGCGAGTTCAAGATCCACCTTACAGATTCTTCTGCCTTCTGCACTACTTATTACGGTCTACCAGGTCAGCGCAACGTCTTCCCCTGCCATCTGTTCTAAGTCACGACCAGGTAGTGATCGGTAGACAGTTCAGCATCTCTCTTCACCTGAGTGTCCAAAACATATGGCTGCAGGTCTGATGATACGACTACAAAGTCAATCATAAATTGGCCACCTAGGATGTCGTGGTGCCAAGTGTACCAATGGACATCGTTATGTTTGAACATGGTGTTAGTTATTGGACAAACTGTGACTCGTACAGAAGTCCAATAACGGAACACTGCTCGGGTTCAGATTAGGCAGACCGTTCCTCCCCACCACCCCCTTCCAGATCACGCTGTTATTGCCCACATGGGTGTTGAAGTCCCCCAGTAGGACAACAGAGTCCCCTTTTGCTGTGCTTTCCAGCACCCATCCCAGGGACCCCTGGGTGGGTATTCTGAACTGCTGTTCGGTGCAAATACACTGATAACAGTCAGTACCCATTCCTCGACGTGGAGGCACAGAGAAGTAACCCCTTTGTCCACTGGGTTAAACCCCAACATGCAGGCTGAGAGCCTGTGGGCTATCAAAATGCCCACCCCTGCCCTCCGTCTCTCCCCCGGGAAAACTCCAGCAAAGAACTAGGTCCAACCCCTCTCAGGGACTTCATTTTCAGTGTTGAAGCTATTTGTTGAGGTCAGGCCGACTATGTCCAGTTGATAGCACTCCACCTCATCCACAAGCTCGTGGTCCTTCCCCACCAGAGAAGTGACATTCCATGTCCCTAAAGCTAGCTTCTGTTACCGGGAATCCGACCGCCAAGGCCCCTGACTTGGTCTGCTGCCCAAGCCACATGGCACCGGACCCTTCTGCCTCCCCTTGCAGGTGGGGAGCCCATGAGACGACGATCCCATATTCTCGTTTTTTGGTTGGAACTGGCCATACCCTATGGGTAAAGGCCCGTCCACCAGGCGCTCGCACACAGGCCCCAGCCCCAGGCCTGGCTCCAGGATGGGACCCCGGTAACCCTCTGGGCCAAGTACATGGAATCTTTATATTTTGTTCTATGAAGGGTCTTTAAACCATTCTTACTCTGACCCTTCACCAAGGACCAATCTGCCCTACCAAGGGCAAAATGCCCCTGGTGGGATACTCCATGACAGCATCACTCCCAGCATCACTAGGGCCCTCAAACCCCACCACCACAGTAAGGTGATAGTTCAAGGAGGGGTAAAAGTAGAGTCAGTATTATTAGTCTAAGGAGGGGTCAGAGGTCAGATCTGTAGGAACTGACGACAGAGGATCCCAGGTAAAAGTAGAGTCAGTATTATTAGTCTAAGTCAAAGGTAAAATAGTGGATAATTTCACTGCCTCTCTGGAAAATGACACATAATTGAACCATTGAATTCAACAATTGAACTGTTGAATTCAATTGTTGAAATGTTCACTTCCAGTATTGGCTCCAGTTGTAATTAGCAGATTTGAGCTTTGACCTGACCAGTTATTAGTTAACGTGCACAGATTTCATCTGTCATTAGGGTAGATATGAGGTCAGTGATCTTTGACCTCTGGAGTCTCTGGGGGTTTCCATGACAATTGAATATTTTAAATAGTTGATTCAAATACTGGTTCTGATTGGTCCCAGTAGAACCAGCTGGTGTGTGTGTGTGTGCTTGTGTGTGTGCATCTGCGTCTAACGGTAGTATATAAATCTTTTCTGCCCTCTCTCTCAGGTGCCAGTCTACCACCCTGTGGTACATTCTGGGAGACCAGCCTCAGGTCATAACCCCACCCCTCCTCCAGGGGGCGTGGGTCGTAACCCCACCCCTCCTCCAGGGGGTGTGGGTCGTAACCCCACCCCTCCTCCCGGGGGCACCAAGGCTGTGTCCACTTCCAGACCTCCTCAGATCCCTGAAGCAGGACCTCCTCCAGTGTCGCCTAAAAGCGCTCTGACCCGGGCCAAGTGGTTGGCCATCAGAGAGAAGACCTCTGAGGCATCACCCCCCCGCGGCACCGCCAACCAGCCCCGCCTCATGCAGGTCATTGCCATGTCCAAGCAGCAGGGCCTCCTCCCATCATCCTCCTCTGAAACCCCAAAGTCGTCCGACACCACCTCTACCTGCTCCGGCACCTCCTCCGCCGACTCCCCCCACAACCGCCCGCCCTCCGAGCATGGGTCGGGTATCGTTACTGTGGATGCCCACGCCCCCCATCATCCTGTAGTCCAAGCCCCGCCCCTCCCTCAGGCCCCACCCCTTGCCGGTAATGGGAATCCGTGGGAGTGGGCGGGCGGCAGCGACACTCGAGACGCATACGACCTGAACGTCCTGAACCGGAGGGATTCTGCGGCACGTGGTAGCAGCTTCAGGCCACACCGCTCCGCCTCCCCTGGCCACACAGTGGAAATGGAAGCCCTGCCTCCTCACCATCAGCTGGAGGTGTCAATGGATGGACAGCGCATGGAGATGGCCATGAGACGCAAGACGGCATTAGTGCTGTTGGATCGAGAGATTCGCAGCCAGACTGAACAGGAGAACTATTACAAGAGTTTGCAGGGACGCAGGTTTAAGGACTAACTAACCCTTTCAAAATAAAAGCCTTATTTTAAAACAGCCAACAGCGCAGACTCAGCAGCAGGACTGACATGGCGCTACGCAGAAATCAGGAGGACCCCAACCCCAACTCTGACCCCTGACCCTGAACCTCAAACTGGCCACACTGACACAAAACATATTTTCAATGTGAAGTCATCGCCATGACAACAACTGCTAAAGCTCATGGGAGTTGTAGTATTTAGTGTCATTCTACAGCTAAAGGTTGCGTTGGAGCTTCAGCTGCAAAAAACTTTAAATATCACAACTATGGAACAAAGCTAATGCTAACGCTACTAGGGACAGAAAAATGCCAAATTAGACCACACCTTCAAACGCAGTCACAGACCTCCTCTTCAGAAACAATCATGTGACAAATTAGACCACACCCCCAAACGTAGTCATGTGACAGAATTCACTTCAGTTTGATTTGTACACTCAAAAAAGCCCCGCACAGATTTCACCTGACATTTTTGGTGACTGTGACCTTTGACCTACATTCACCAAAATTTAACAAGACCTATTCTGGACCAGCTCA
Organism: Siphamia tubifer; assembly: GCA_020466265.1. Classification (NCBI taxonomy): domain Eukaryota; kingdom Metazoa; phylum Chordata; class Actinopteri; order Kurtiformes; family Apogonidae; genus Siphamia; species Siphamia tubifer. The sequence goes on along the minus strand of CM035786.1, from coordinate 2,648,874 downwards.
CACCTTTACTGCACATTTAGTGGAAATGGCCCCTCCCCTCTCGGGGCCAGGGCACCAACAGAGAATGTTCTGGACTTCCTCTTGTCCTTATAATATATGGTAAAAGACACATTTATTTCACTGGGACGTGAATAAAACCCAGAAAGTTTTGGGGAATTTCCAGGATTTTCCGCCATTCCCTGCACTTTTTCTGCTGATTTTTGGCTCAAAGTGAAGCTTCAAATGGTAGTCGAACACAGAGCAGAGCTGGGACACACCTCCTCTTAAAACAAGCCCTGCCCCCGTGTAGACGACTGTTGCTGAGTCAAAGATGCTGTTTCCATGGCAACCGGTAGATGGAAAGCACAGAGACAAAGCTGCAGCCGTTTCCATGGCAACTGGTGGATGGAAAGCACAGTGACAAATGTGATCCTGAAAGCACAACTCCTCTTCCTCCCAGCAGAATCCACGGAGGGGGTCATCAGAGGAAAGATCAGCCCCAGTGGATTGTGGGAAAGTGAGGACTGATTGTAAATGAGCCTTTCTGTTGTGATGCTTCGGTTGCTATAGTGATTCTCAGCATGTTTGTTTGTGTGTATGTTTGTTGGTGTGCTGCTCTCTGATTGGTGGAGGTGGTGTTTGTGTGTGTGTGTGTGTGTGTTTGTGTGTATCTCGCAGATGAACTGATGTGGTTCTACATTTATACAGATGTTCAGTCTGTGGTCGATCAGCTGATGGTTTAGGACACGTCCCTTCGTTTACCCCGACTCTTGGTGACTTTTGGCGACTGTTGGTGACTTTTGGTGACTGTTGGCGATCATTGGCAATCGTTGGTGACTGTTGGCGACTGTCGGTGACCAATGGTGACCGTTAGTCCACGGCTGCTGTGTCTGTGTTAGTGTCTTGCATGTGTCCACGGTTTGATTTAATGTCCTTTGAGGACAGATGAGACTAAAAAGACTGTCCCCCCAACCCTAGCTCTGAACCCTGACCCCTAACCCCACCCCCATGTCCATCTGAATGTAAAAAATACCAAGCATTGATTGTTTCTCTGAATATTTTGTGAAAAAAAGTTGCTCCTATAAAAAACGTTTTGTGTGAAAGATGGAGACGATGCATGAGAAAGTGTCTACAATAAAACTGATTCTAATCAATCTGTTTGGTCCACTTCTTTAACCCCTGACCCCTAACTCTAACCCTGACCCTAACTCTGACCCCTAAGCCTAACTCTATCTCAGCATTAATGAATTAAACGTCGGCAGCTGGAGTCGAAGCATGAATGTGTGGTTTTGTTAATTTCCATGCATTTAAAAAAAAAAAGGATTCTTTATTTGGAACATTTTATATATAACACAACATTATACCTGATATTTAGAACATCCTGAACCATGTTAGAGTAGGAAGAAATACAACTGACTTAATTATACGCTCATTTTCACATTTCAGATTAAAAGGCCTTCATTGTTATTTGTCAATTTAAAAAAGAATTCTTCAGTGGAGCTTTTAGGGTTAGGGTTAGGGTTACAGCCATGTGTGTAGATTTCATCTGCTTCATTCACAACTTAAATATATTCTATTCAATTAATTTTATTTATAAAGCACCAAATCACAACAAATTCGTCTTACAGGGCTTTACAAAAACACAACTACCGAAAAAGATAAAATGTCCCAAGCATCCCCTGTCCTTAAACCCTCCTCCTGTCCTTAGACCCTCCTTCTTGGCAAGAAGAACTCCAAAACACAGGGGGAAAAAAGAATACATCTTGAGGAGAAGAACACTGAAGGACAGATCCACTCCCACGGACGGACAGGCTATAAATGAACATCCGTTTGTAGATGGGGGGGGGGGCAGGTCCATCCATCAAACAGGTGAGGGAGGAGGTTAGGAGTCACAAGCAGATGCGTTTGTCCATGGCTCCCCACACTGACACTGTTGACAGAGCTGCCGGAGTGGCTATATAGCCACTGTATAATTCATGACTTTCCTTCACTTTACTGTTTTCACTAAATCCTTTACTTGCATTTCCTCTTAAATTGTTTTCAGTTTTAATTTTGTTCCAGTTCTGTTCCATCAGTTAAGGTTAGTTTAAGTGTTTAAACACAGATGATAAAAACATTGAACACAGACTCAGATCATTTCAGAACATTCACACACAATCCATCTTCAGCCTCATTATACAATTTTCATGGCAACAGTTTCACTGGCTGATCAGATGGGTGGCGCTGGCTGCTGTCGTCCCCTTAAATGTGAAAGACAAACATTATATATATGTGACCCACCACCACGAAACCAGGCATAAGTGTCTGGAAATCAAAACTAAGTTATGTATGTAGCTTGGTAGAGTGGAAACTAAGGTTTAAGATGGTGAAAAAATTATGTTTCTATCATAAGTAGAACCAAAGTTATGGTCATTTTAATATCCACAGTTGGACCTATTATGCAATTTGCATATTTTTAGATATTGTCCGTTAAAGTTTTGGATTGTTTTGGGGTAGGAAGTCCTTAGCAATGCATAATAATTCGTATCCGATTGACAAAAAATTTAACATATGTTAAAGGACACTCTGATGGACATGTCACAGAAGTTCTATATATTATAATAATAGGACAGAATTGCAACGTATTATAATCATTTGGCTTACACCATTGGACAGAACATTCAGTATAAGCTTTTACCTCGTACCGAACACTTGGATGTTTACGCACGGAACGGAGATCGGTTTGTTCGGTGAAAAGAGGTGGAAGTCGTCTTTGTCTTTGCTCAGCAATACCTGAACTTTTGTCACCGCTTAAATAATTGACTCAATAAACACCTTTATTGATTGGATTTCAATGTAATGACCACAGGAACTGAACATAGAGGTGTTACGGTACCGTTTTTTGATAAGGTGTAAACACAAATAACAAATCACCTTCCAGCCTAAATTTGGCTGTAGCTCTGAACGGCTCAGCGCGACTTATGCCTGGTTTCGTGGTGGCGGGTCACATATGTATATATACATATCTGATTACTGGCAGGGCATAGGTGTTAATGGCCTGGATCTTATTTTTGCCGTTCAGCTGACTTTTCAGGACCTGTCTTACCCTCTGTAGGTATTTGGCTGTGGCTGACTTCCCAGCTGCCTCCTCATGATTACCATTTGTCTGTGGGATCCCTAGGTATTTGTAACTTTCCTGCACATCTGTGATATTCCCTTCAGGTAGGTCAACCCCTTCAGTTGTGATCACCTTTCCTCTTCTAGATATCATCCGCCCACATTTATCTAGTCCCAATGACATCCCAATGTCTTTGCTGTAGATCCAGGTGAGATGAATTAGGGAATCAATGTCACGCTCATTCTTGGCATACAGCTTGATGTCATTCATGTAGAGGAGGTGGTTGATGGATGTTCCACTTCGGAACTGGTATCCAAAGTCACTCTTTGAGATGATCTGGCTGAGGGGGTTTAGGCCTATGCAGAACAGCAGGGGGGACAGAGCATCTCCTTGGTAAATGCCGCATCTGATGCTCACTTGTGCAATTGGCTTTGAGTTGGCCTCCAGAGTTGTCTTTCACAGCCTCATTGAGTTCTGGATGAACTCTCTTAGTGTCCTGTTGATGTTATACAGTTTTAAGCATTCCAGTATCCATGTATGTGGCATTGAGTCATAGGCTTTCTTGTAGTCAATCCAGGCAGTGCACAGGTTGGTGTTCCTCATCTTGCAATCTCGGGCAATTGCCCTGTCAACCAGTAGCTGGTGTTTGGCTCCCCTGGTGTTGTGGCCGGGGGCCGAGGACTAGTAAGTGTCAGAACTACTGTCCAGGAGGAAACGTCGAACCTCCAGGAATACATCAAGAAAATGGCCCCCAATGACCAACTGCTAAGTGAATGCCTCAGGCAACAAAAGCCCAGTAAGGTCGAGGAACCAGAGGGGCTATCATGGAAGGACAAACCCTTGCATGGCGTGTACCATCGACAAATTGAGGAAGTGGCTGATATGGAAAAGACATACCAGTGTCTGGAAAAGGCTGAATGTGACGGTGCATCAGTCTACATACGCCGCCAGTGTGAAGCGTGGCTTTCTCGCGCTGTGCGCAATGCTCTCGCACGGTTTCAACCAGAATTCATACATAGACATTTCCCGGTGATGGACACACACACACACACACTTACCTGCTACAGCACCAAACAGAGACACTTCCGCCGCACCCTTTAAATACCCATAATTCACCCACCTCAACAGGACACATGACCTCGGACTGAACCACCACTGACAGTAAACGGACATTCATACATTGGGATGATTTTTTGTTTTGTGTTATGTTAAATGTATGGAGTGTAATTTGTGTCTTTATTTATAGGATTTAATGTGATTTCATTTTGTGTTATGTGTTATGTAAATACTGTAGATTGGGGGTTAATTAAATAAAGTAGTGAATGGTATGATTGTGGGTGGAGCATAGTAATATAAAAAGGAGGAGTTTTTGTAGGAGTGTGGGTTATAGAGTTGGAGATAAGTGTAGAGTTGGAGCCGAGGTAGAATAGTTAGTGGTTAAATTTGAGAGAGTGTGTGTTTGGATTTAAATAGAATGGTTGAATGGAAGAACTTTATTTGTGTGCTTGAGATCTTCTGTAAATAGTTTCTTTTTTTGGGGGGGTTATCTTTAGTATTTTTTTTGCACTGTAAATATTGTTCACCATCACTGCTGGTATTGGACTTGGTGAATAAATCATATTATCACTGAAGTCTCGTCGTCCGAGCCATCATTTCCCTGGTCGAAAACGAACCCGTAACACTGGACTAAAGGACAGCACAGAGACACTACTCATGGCTGCACAAGATCAAGCCCTGAACACCAGAGCAATAGAGGCTGGGGTCTACCACATCAGACAGGACCCCAGGTGTAGGCTGTGTAGAGAAGCCCCTGAAACAGTCCAGCACATCACAGCAGGGTGTAAGATGCTGGCAGGCAAGTATACATGGAGAGGCATAACCAGGTAGCGGGCATACTGTACAGGAACATCTGTAAAGAGTATGGACTGGAGGTCCCAGGGTCAAGATGGGAGGACCCCCTAAAGGTGACAGAGAACAAACAGGCCAAGATCCTGTAGGACTTCCAGATCCAGACTGACAAGATGGTGATGGCCAATCAGCCTGACATAGTGGTGGTGGATAAACATGAGAAGACAGTGGTGGTGATAGATGTAGCAGTCCCCAGTGATAGCAACATGAGAAAGAAAGAACATGAGAAGAGAAGAGAAATACCAAGGGCTGAAAGAGGAGTTAGAGAAAATGTGGAGTGTGAAGGCAACAGTGGTACCAGTAGTGATGGGGGCACTAGGGGCAGTGACCCCCAAGCTGGGAGAATGTCTCCAGCAGATACCAGGAACAACATCAGAGATCTCTTTACAAAAGAGCACATTGCTAGGAACAGCTAAGATCCTGCGCAGAACCCTCAGGCTCCCAGGCCTCTGGTAGAGGACCCGAGTCTGAAGGAGACACCGCCCACCTGGGGTGAGGGGAAAATTTTTTTTTATTTTACATATAAAGATCCTGCGCAGAACCCTCAGGCTCCCAGGCCTCTGGTAGAGGACCCGAGTGGGGGGCACTAGTGAGCACCAAATGGAGTAGACGTGTTTTTCCTGAGCTCCTCTCTACCGTTTGATTATTTCAGTCATTAATGTAATATTTGTCCGTGCAGTCAGCAATTTTTCATTGTAATTGCCTTTTGAACAAGATGCCAAAACACCCCAAGCCAGACCGTGGAAGACCACTGGATAAGGATCAGGAGGAGGTTGAAGCGCTAGCTGAGCTAGTCGAGCACGAGGCATCTCCAGACCCAGTCAATGATGCTGCTGAACCAGCAAATATCCTTTTGGCCATACAAAATATGAGTAAGAAAATGACTGACCAATTTGATAATTTAGAGGCGACTTTGACATCCACCCAGGTGTCTCTGCTGAGTCTGGGGACCCGTGTTGAAGAAGTTGAAGATGCTACCTCTAGCTTTGATATCCGTCTCTCTAATCTTCAACAGACATTTACTAAAATGGGTGCGGAAAATGAAGCACTCCGCTCTAAAGTGATTGACCTAGAGGCTCGCTCAAGGCAACAAAATATCAAAATTATCGGTTTAGCTGAGAAGATCGAGAATGGACATCTGACAGAGTTTTTGCCTGAGCTGTTGGGAGCCAGCAATTTTTCCAAGCTAATTGTAGTGGACCGAGGACACCGTCTGGGGAGGCTGCCCTCTGATGGGAATGATGGACCGCGCATCATGATTGCCCGGATTCATCACTACCAAATAAAAGAAAAGATTCTGCAACTGGCTCGTCGACAGTCTCCACTGAACTACAGAGGCAAAGCGATTCACATCTTTCCCGACTTTCCAGCGGAGGTTGTGAAGCAAAGGCAAGCATTTGAGGAGGTTCGAAAGAAGCTCAAGGATGCGGGCGCAAGGATTGGCTTCATCTATCCGGCGCGGCTCCGGGTCACCATGCACGAGTCGGAGGAGGTATTTTCTTCACCACAAGTAGCAATGGCCTTTGCGGAGTCCCTATCGTGAATACATCCTGCCTATTGGCGGACAAGCACTAACTGGTATGTGAAGTTTAACATTTGCGAAAGCCTGGACATTTTCATGACCGTTACTTGTTATCTTGGTTTACTTCGGAGAGGGAGCACCAGCGGACTCGTGTTAGCACAGTTACCTTAAGTTAGCACTTCTTATGGTCCGGCTGCCTCCATGTGAGTTTTTAGGGATCGTGCTCTCACTTTGTTTGGGAAAGTGGGATGGGGGGAGGGGGGTATTTCCAGGGTTCTGTTTGAAACTTTTTATGTTATGTTTTTCTTATTGCTTTGCTGAGAGTCATGTACACAATTTGTCATTACTTTGATTACTGATGCATCCTAGCATTTCTCCGCGAGGTGGTGGCATTACATTTGCCAGCTGGAATGTCTGTGGTCTGGGCCATGTTCTTAAGCGAGCAAAGGTTTTCTCCCATTTGAAATCACTGTCTGCTGATATTTTATTCTTGCAAGAAATGCATATCAGGCCCTCTAGTGCTAAATTATTAAATATATTTCAGTCTACATTTTCTAGTAAAGCCCGGGGTGTGGCGATTTTGATCCGTAAGACTATCCCATTCAGAATGTCTCCACTGTGTGTGACCCAAATGGTAGATATATCTTGGTAACAGGTCATATATATTCATTTTATGTTACACTTTTGAATGTGTATGGTCCAAATTTTGATGACCCTGATTTTTTCAGCAAATTATTTAATCTGATCCCTAGTGTTTCTGATACACATCTGATTGCAGGCGGTGATTTTAACTGTGTGCTTGATAATTTCTTGGACAGGTCAGCCCATACAACTCAGTTGCCTACAGCTGCTTCAAAAATTTGGCATAGTCTGACGTCCTCCATGAATCTAGTGGATGTATGGAGGCTTCAACACCCGTCAAACAGGGATTACTCATTCTTTTCACAGAGACACACATCTTACTCAAGAATTGATTCTTTTTTGTTAGACTCTGATATCGAATGTAATAGCCTCCAAATATCATAATATTTTAATTTCTGATCACACTCCTGTTTTATTGGTTCTTGACCTTAGCCATAAGCACCATGCATTCAGATGGCGGTTTCATCCCTCGCTGCTCTCTGATTCTTCATTTGATGATTTAATTTTTTCTAAAATATCAGAGTTTATGAAAAGTAATGACAATGCTGAAGTAACAGATTCTACTTTGTGGGAAAACGAAAAAGGCTTTTAGAGATTGAGAAGGAATTAACAGAACTAGTAACCATTTATAATTCAACTACTGATTCTTCCAGTTTGCAAAACATTGTTAAGCTAAAGTATGAATATAACAGCATCTTATCTGGCAAAGTAGGCGATCAGCTGTTGAAATTAAGACAAAAATATTTTGAATTTGGAGATAAGCCTCAGAAATTACTCGCCAGACAGCTGAGAGGTCTGCATGCCAATAGGGCTATACATCAAATCAAATCGAAGACTGGAGAGATGATCACTGATCACTGAGGGTATAAATGAGCAATTTAGGGAATATTATCAACAATTATACACATCAAGGCAGCACGGTGGTGCAGTGGTTAGCACTCGTGCCTCACAGCAAGAAGGACCCTGGTTCGAAATCCCACACCAGACCTTTCTGTGTGGAGTTTGCATGTCCTACCCGTGTCCGCGTGGGTTTTCGCCGGGCACTCCGGTTTCCTCCCACCATCCAAAGACATGCACTGATAGGTTAATTGGTTAATCTAAAATTGGCCATAGGTGTGAATGTGAGAGGGATTGTTTGTCTATGTATGTCAGCCCTGCGATGAACTGGTGTCTCATACAGGGTGTACCCCGCCTTCGGCCATTGTAGCTGGATTAGGCCCCCAGTGACCCCCGCGACCCTAGTGAGGATAAAGCGGGTTCAGATAATGAATGAATATACACATCAAAATCCAAGGGCAATATCTCTGACTGGATGGCTCATTTAGAAATTCCAAAATTGAGTAATCTAGCTAAGGAGGCGATTGACACCGACATTACCATTCAGGAGGTTATAGATGCTATAAAATCATTCCCAAATGGTAAGAGTGCTGGCCCAGACGGCTATGGTATAGTGCTGTATATGAAATATTCTGCACAGTTTGCCCCCCTCTTGCTGAGAATGTTTAATCATTCATTTGAAACCCAGACATTTCCAGATTCTCTATATGAGGCCAATATTTCACTGATATTAAAAGAGGGTAGGGATGAAACAGACCCTTCATCTTTTTGTCCCATTGCCTTGTTGAACACAGATTTGAAGGTTTTTACTAAATTGCTGGCAAATAGGTTAAATAAGTACATTGCCACCATTATTCATGCTGATCAGACTGGATTTATCCCTGGTAGATTTTCTTTTTTTAATGTAAGAAAGTTAATGAACATACTGTATCATAAACACGAAAAGGGCCAGGAAGTAGCTACACTCTGTTTAGATGCAGAAAAAGCATTTGATCAGGTGGAGAGGTTTAGAGGAATTTGGATTTGGCTCCAAGTTTATTTCATGGATTGAAATACTGTATGCCAGCCCCAGCTCTTGCATCATAACTAATCAGACTTTCTGCTGATGGAGTGATACCCTCTTTATAAATCCAGAGGCCCCTCCCTCTCAGGCAATTAACAATCAATTAGGCAATATCTCTGATTCAACATAATATTTAATCCAACCATGGTTACCATAAACAACCTCACAATATAATTAAATAATATAATTCATCTTCCATTTCAACACTGGCCAGAAAAAATGGTAAAATTAATTTGGTGCAAAAACCGATACCTTGTGGTGAGGTAATCCTTACGCTAGAGGACGGCATCCCACGCACGTCACAATAAAATGCGGAAGTCAGCGCGGCACTCTGTTTGACAGCAGAGTTTGGTGGATCTAATGAGTATAGTGGTTTTATGTTTGTAAAGTGATAAAACTATAGTAAGGATGATGATTTAACAGTTGTCTAGTGTGCATCCAAGACTACTGTGACGAATATGTCTGACAGTAATAAAAGAAACGGTGCGAACAGCAGGGATACAGTGTAAATGGGAAAGGTAATGAACGTGTGTGTGTGTGACTGCTGTGGGAGTTTCTCCCAGTATCTGTCTTTAGACCCTCCCCCTGTCCTTAGCTCCTCCCCTTGTCCTTAGACCCTCCACATGTCCTTAGACCACAGGTGTCAAACTCCAGTCCTCAGGGGCCGGTGCCCTGCATGTTTTAGTATTTCCCTCTTCCATGTGATTCAGTTTAACCCTTTAACTCCTGAGAACTAACAAAATAGTTGGTAACATGAGCAAAGTAAGACACAAATGGCAGAAAATCTAAGAAAAAAAAAGTAGAAAAATTAACTAAATGAGCAACAAAAACTAAGAAATATTTACAAAATGACAAATAATCTGGAAAATTTTGAAAAAAAATTACTAAAGAAGAAAACTAGTATTGAAATTTAGTCCCAGCAATTTTAATGTTGCCTTTAAAAAATATTTACATAAAATAAAAAATAAAAAACTCTTACTTTTTGGCACCTTGTCCATGCACAAAACTAAAAGGAAAATGGTTGAATTTTTCTGAATATTTAAATTAAATCATCCATTCAGAACGCATCAGCACTGACACTTAAAGAGTTAATAATCAGCTCCTCATCAGACTGATAATGATGCAATGGCCTCCAGGTGGAATGGAAGACGGAAACATCTAAAACATGCAGGACACCGGCCCTCGAGGACCGCAGTTTGACACCCCTTGCCTTAGACCCTCTCTCTGTCCTTAGACCCTACCCATGTCCTTAGACCCTCCTTCTGTCCTTAGCTCCTCCCTCTGTCCTTAAACCTTCCTTCTTTCCTTAGCTCCTCCCCCTATCCTTAGACCCTCCTTATGTTCTTAGCTCCTCCCCCTTGTCCTTAGACCCTCCCCTGTCCTTAAACCCTCCTTCTGTCCTTAGATCCTCCTCCTTTCCTTAGATCCTCTTTCTGTCCTTAGCTCCTCCCCTTGTCCTTAGACCCTCCCACTGTCCTCATTCATATAATTAGTTTCATAAAGATAACATGTGAAACCATGTGGTCGTCTTCTGAAATCACTGCTTTCATCTTCGCTGTAGTCAGACATGGTGTTGTAATCTTCCCAAGCAGTAAAGCAAGTGAATGAAACAGTTAGCCGAGATGCTAACTCACTTTGAAGTTTGTATTTGCAGGCACACAGCTGTTAGCAGTGTTAGCTGTTAGCAGTGTTAGCAGCTGCTATGTGCAGGTGCACAGCTGTTAGTGATGACAACACTTGCACATTGATCACTATTGAGTGAAAGTAGCTCCAAACAATTACGAGGTGTGAGTTTTTGTTCCGTGACGGTTTTGTCATGTAAATAAATCACTCATTCCAACACATACTGTTTTGAGAAAAAACAGGTTTTTATTTTGTTGACCCCAGGAAACCTGCCGGGACTACTTTGGCTTTGACCAATAATCTGGAGGATATTTGGGTGTACCTTCCCTCTTACCTCCATTGTATCCATGTTTATAGATAATGGAGGATTTTTGGATGTACCCTAACCCTTCCTTCTTTAACAGACAGACTCTCTGACAGTTTGGGAAAATAATTTTATTCTACGAGTCACTTTAAATCATGACATCAACCAACACTTCCTGTTCTGCTCTGTCCATCAGCTCAAACACACACTTTGTCATTTGATTTCAACCTGACTTTGTGTTCTACATGAATCTGAAACAGCAGCTGGAAGGTGATTGGACAAGGGGAGGGGTTTTCAACTGGGAGGACCAATCACAGGCAGCCCTTTTCTGGACTGATACTGGATTCACTGGTGCTGCGTGTTGGCAAATATGCCAGCTTCCCATTGGACGGCACGTTGGTTCTTATGTCGAATCACACGAGTGGATTCCACCACCTGGAAACAAAAACACTAACACTAACCATCCGATAATAAGTTGAGTCTGGGTTAATATATTATTACTTTATAATCTTTAAATTTATAGAAATATCTGTACCCACTAAACTGAGAATTTTTCTACTGCAGTATAGAATGTGTGTACTTTGACCACCTGTTTTTAACTCAAACTCACCTCATTGTTGATGTAGTCTATGGGCTGGATTCCTGCGTACTGTAATGACAAACGCATTACTCTTTAGCGTGTTGTTCAGAGACACAGTTTGGGCTAGGGGTTAGGGTTCTTTCCTGTGCTTCCACACTCACCGCACTGTCCTTCAGTTTCATTCGTCTGTCCTCAAAGTCCTGCAGCAGAGTCTCCGTCAGTCCTCGGACAGGAAGTGATACGGACCAGGGAGAAGGACAAGGGGGAGGGGTGGTTGGAGGAGGGGATGGGGATGGGGACAAGGGCTGGGCTGTTACCATGGAGACAGAGAGCTGACGGGCGATGGGGCGTGGAGATGACCAGGACAGCCTGGATTCAGGTTTGTCTACGACAGGAGGAGACGACCAGAGTTACCATGGCAACAACATCCAGTCAGAGTGAAGACAGATGACACAGTTACCATGACAACAACATCCAGTGAGTCTGAAGAGGACACAGACCATCATTCATTTTCCTTTAACATTACACGACATGTGTTTTCATGTTTTTCCAGGTTTTAAAAGTGTCATTCCGCTGAAAACCACTTTTCCATGCTCCTTTTGGAATGTCGTGGGTCACCCCGACTTACCAACACATGCTGCCTTTGAAAGTGGTTTGTCACCTCCACTGGCTGCATACCGCATTCACAGAAAACAACAAAAGGAACCAAGGACCCAGAAAAAGACGGTCCATCTGACGTCAGATGGACTTTAGCCCCACCCAACTGGGGTTAAGCCCCTCTCCCATTGCAGCCAATCTGAAGTAGCATTAGCATGTACAAGAGAAGACGGCGCCACAGTAGCTGCTGCACAAACTGTAAAAAACTGTTGGATCAAACTGGTTCATGTGTCTCTATGGAAATAAAGCCTAGTTTTTTTTACTGCACGTTTTCAAAACAAGTGACGCCACCAAACCTAGCTGGATGTTACTCTGCTAAAGGTAAACACATATGGAGAGCCAGAGAGGAGGGGGGAGTATTCCTTCATGCATTCTGAGCCAATGACAGACGCCTCACCACCGTACGTCACCATGTATGAGGAAGTGCCAGTGAACTCTGTTGTTGTACCTACCATGAAAAAACAGCTGGAAACAAAACAATACGGATGTTTTTTTTAAAATAGAACCAACACACAATGTATTCAATAACAATGAAGAACAACAATATTAATGAAATAACCATGGAATGACACCTTTAACATGTGACCCTCCCGTATCCAGGGGCAACAACTCCTGCAAATATAAACAAAAATTTTAACTAGACTTTCATCAATTTCCTGAAGGAAATGTACTCGTGTGTTTGTCTCTTGTTGGATCGATGGAGTTGTGGCTGGTGAAAGGAAGAAATATCTGCTGTTCACTTCATATGTGGAATCTGTTTGTCAGTATTTGTGGACTGAGTCATTTCTATTATAGCTCCTCCCATTTTCTGTGAGTAAGGGACTTTCCCTGTTGCCATGGAAACCGGCCTGGACTTACACACGCAGACGCACACAGAGAGCTGACTTGGAGTAAAGCCTGTCTGAATTTTAAACCATACCTCTGAACCGCAATATTATTATGCACCGGGAGAAAGGAGAGACGGGTGGATTTCCTGTTTGAACTGGCAAGAGAGTTGGTTCACTCCCATGTGGGTATGAAAAAGGCCCAAAAGGAGCAAGTGTTTCGGCAACAACCCTCTACAATCAAATGCAAAGACAATCGTGCAACTGTGCGCTGTCTTGTCTGCTACAAATATACATGTGGGAAATGCCGAAATGAGCAATGGTACTGCCAGAATTGTAAGTGACTGTATTTCACTCATTTGCTTCTTCAAACACCCGTCTCTCCTTTCTCCTTGTTGTCCTTACACAATTATCCAATTTAGAAAAATGTACCAATAGCCAAACTACATAAAGGCAAATTTACTGATAATGACATTATTTCTAGATATTTTTAGGTTGTGCACAACTACACTCTGCCTTTTGCTAGTGTATAGGTAAGTTGTGTAAAAGTGTGTTTTTAGGAGTTAGGAATTCAGAGCCCTAAACTGTGCCTCCCTCCCCCACACACTCTAGCCAGTTTCAGGTAATGGCTATATTTGCATAGATGCGAATACAGTTCTCAGGCCATTTGAGTTGTTAATTTTTGTCCACAGAGTCGACCGACTCTCTGTAGTAATAAACATACAAAACAGGTAATCGACTCCACTGTAGTAATGCATGTGTCAAAGGGCAGAGGCACTCTGTTACATGGAAAAAATAGGTGTGAACATACTGCCAAACTGCCAAGCAATTTCTGGTAAAACTGTAAATAATTGGAGAAAACAAAGTTGATGATGAGTGACAGGAGGGTCTGAGGAACAAGTACATGTACTTTTTATGTGTACTGTGAAAAATAAGTGAGTTAGAACAATTTCAAAAACACTGAACTCAACATGAGACAGAAATGATTTTTCCAATAGAAGTCTATTGACAGAAATCCCTGACATCATCCCAAACAGGTTCCTGTCATTTCACTTTAAAAAGAGCTAGATCTTCAAACCCTGGTTTGTTTGAATTCTCACAACCATGGCAACATTTGTGGAAAAGATTGTTTGTCTACTATTTATGGTTTTGCCGTGAGGACGAGTTATTGAGACATTTTTCAGCTTAATTTTTTCTTCTCTCGTGCTCTAGCGATGACATCACCCACTGATAAAAAGTCAGATTTTGGTCTTTTCAGGGTGAGTTCTCTATCGACAACCGTAAATCACACCCTCATGACAATCACATCCTAAAGAGATGACGAAAATGTCTGTATGGAGAAGCAGTAGCGTTGGCAAAAAAGGCTAATTTTTGTCAGTCCAATTAAGAATGAATAGGGTTTTATTTGGCATAATAATGTGAATTCCATACAACATATTAGAATTATGAGATCACGTGTAATCTTTGGGCCAATCTGAAGATTTTTTTCTATTTACTTTAAAATGCTATGATGTATCTTTTGTGAGTTATAGCCACGTAAACATGGCACATCCTTCGAGACTAGCCTGCACATTTTCTCCCTTTCTCTCTCTCTGGCATCTGTTTTTGTCATTTTTATAACCTATCTAACAAAACAAGTCTGTTCATGTCTAGTCACCTGGTGTCCCCACTCAGGGAGTGGTGGCTCTCTTGACAGTGTCTGCGTGAGAGCCATAGGCGACAGGATCTGCGGTGACTTATCTGTGCTGACCTGTGAACCCGGACTCCCTCACCTGTCTGGTGAATGGAACTGTCCCCCCACCCCCTACTTCATTTATAAATGGACGGTCATCTATAGTCTGTCCGTCCATGGGAGTGGATCTGTACTTCAGTGTGATTCTCAAGATTTATTCTTTTTCTCACTGGGTTTTGAAGTTTTTTGTTGCTGAGAAAGAGGGTCTAAGGACAGGGGATGTTTGGGACTTTTCATATATTTCTGTAGTCGATTGTGTTTCTGTAAAGCCCTGTGAGACGACTTTGATGTGATTTGGAGCTTTATAAATAAAATTTAATTGAATTTTAGGGTCAAAATCTTTTGTCTATTTACAGCGATACAGGCTGCATTTTTTTTGCATAAGTTATAATAAATACGACAAACAATATTTGCCATGTGCTTGGGGAATAAAAGATGAGAATAATTTGAACTGACTGTCACATGAGTTTTCTAATCCTGTATTTGGCATCATCCATCCATCCATGCATCCTACCTATCTTCAGTGGGGGGTAGAACTGACGGATGACCATCCTATTGGCCTGTTCCACCAGAGGAGCAGGTGAGGTGGTGTTGGGGGACTGATCTTCCTCTCTGGACTCCCTCACTTCTCTCAGCTCCTGTTCCCTCCTCAGGTCCTCCTCAATCTCCTGCTCGATGAAGTCTGGACCTGCCCGGGTTCTGGACCGGAGGCCACTGGTCTCAAGGGTCCCCCTCCAGATGTTTGGAACCTTGGTGTTGAAGGAGGTGTGGACACCTTCAGGACAGCAGGGTGATGGGGAGGGAACTCTGTCTCCACCCCTGGACTCACACTCAGGTCTGTCCACTGTCTTCAGGTCCATGTCCACCTCATCATGTGGAAGATCTGGACTATTCTGTCCCACAACTGGAAGGAGACACATTTGCACATCTGAGACACAACTAGGCATCTAAGACACATTTGGACTTCTGAGACACAATTGGGCACCTAAGACACATTGGAACTGGAATCTGGAATGGACTGGGGGCAGGGTCTGAATCCCTAGAGTGGCAAAACATCAGTAAACAGCTTCACCCCCCACCCTACCTAACCTGAAGAGGTTCCTGGACTCTCCCCGTAATCACCAACTTCACCCTGACCACATCCCTCAGTTTGACCCACATCTACACCTTCAACCTAAAGAACCGAACTGCTCTTCAAACTCCCAGTGGAACTGAACACCCCTCCATACCCCCCCCCCCCCCCCAACACATCCTCCTACACTCTCATTCTTCTCCTTTCACACCCAGAATGCTGAATAGTTTTTGGTTTAATGTTTAATCTACTGTTTTTACTTTGTCTTATGATAGAATGTATGAATGTATTTTTTTCAATAAGAATAAACTGAATCTTTACTTTCATTGTTTGCATTGTAACCTGGAAGTGAGTAGCTGGCTTATTTTTTTGCTTTCTCCAAATTAATTTAATTTAAATTGACTGTTCAAGGTACATGTCAACCTTTCCTGTTTTCTGACAGATTTCTATGCTACATACTTAAAAACTGTACTGATGTAGAGTAAAGGAAATACAGTGGTACCTATACTTACGAAATTAATGTGTTCCAGAACTGTTTTCGTACCGTGAATTTTTTGTAAATATAGTTGCATTTTACATGTAAATGTCTGATTGGTTCTAAGGCCCGCAGTACTACCCCCTAAAAACCCCAATACTACCCCCTAAAACCCTTTAAAAATGATAAACGTATACAAATTTGTCTTGTCACTTACACCTTCAGCACTGCTTGTTGATGGACATTTGGTGAGGTGTGGATCCAGGGACAATTGCCTTTGACAAGGTTTTGTGATCTTCCTGGGGTGCATGAAGCATTGCTTTTGCAAGTAATGGTCAACTAATGGTCAATGGTTGGCATAGGTCAACTGACCAGTCCACCTGAGTCAGGGAGGGATAACAAAGACAGAAGACAACCAGAAAAACACTATTGTTTGGGAACAAACTAATCTGTGACCATGAGACAGGAACTAGCTGGGAGCCAGAATGTCTTGGCATAAATGTAAACATGTAGAACCGAGGGGCTGACACAAATCAATAGACGTAATTGGAGGGGCAACTAATTAGAACTGAAGACGAACAGGACTGCCTCGAGCTCTACCTATGGGTGGGGAAATGGACTATGGCAGGTGATATTACCAAATGAAGTGTAAACAAATGAACATTAGAGTTTAGGCTGATGATCAACACTGATCAATTGTGTATTTTACATGTGATATAAATAATAAATATATAAATAAATAAAGCCGCAAAAACCAAAGGCTGTGATGATCTGGACCTTCCTGATTGTCTCGCCTCAATTCATCCTTGGAGCAGGACCCCGCAAGGGGCTCTCAGAAGACCAGGTTTCTTACACTTTCTTTGGGTTCATGATGGATAATGAAAGCGTACTGTGGTGGGGTTTCCGTGGATGCACTCAGAGGGACTCATGAGGCAGTGGTGGCTCTGTCCTTTCAATTTTCAATTTCAATTTTATTTATAAAGCCCCAAATTACAACAAAGTCGTCTCACAGGGCTTTACAGAAACACAATCAATTACAGAGATATATGAACAGTCCCAAGCATCCCCTGTCCTTAGACCCTCCTTCTCTGCAAGAAAAAACTTCAAAACCCAGTGGGAAAAAGAATAAATCTTGAGGAGAACCACGTTGAAGGAGAGATCCACTCCCATGGACGGACAGGCTATAGATGAACGTCCGTTTATAAATGAAGTAGGGGGGGCTGTTCCAGACACCAGACAGGCAAGGGAGAGGGTCCGGGGTCATAGGTCAGCACAGGCAAGTCACTGCAGATCCTGTCATCCATGGCTCCCACGCAGACACTGTCAGGAGAGCAACCACTCCCCCCAGGGGGGAGGGGGGAAAGGGGACACCAGGTGACTAGCCATGAACAGACTTGGTATGAAAGATAGGTTATAAAAATGACAGAAACAGGTGTGAGATAGAGAAAGAGAGTGAGAAAGAGAGAGAAAGAAAGAACTAAGTGTCTGTAGTCCCCCCAGCATTCTAGCTCCTAGTGCAGCTTAGACTGAACTGTGACTTCAGTTTGTTTTTAACTAACCTGACCATAGGCTTTCTCAAACAGGAATGTTTTCAACCTAATTTTAAATGTAGAGACTGTGTCGACCTCTTTAATATTAAAGGGAAGCTGATTCAATAAGACAGGAGCCTGATAACTAAAGGCTCTAGCTCCTACTGTACTTTTTGAAAACCTGGGAACATTTAATAAACCTGCATTCTGAGAACGAAGGGTTCTATTGGGCTGGTACAGAACCAGATCATCTTTGAGATAAGAGGGGCCCATACCATTAACCCCTGACCCCTGACCCCTAACCCTATCCCATACCATTAATGGTTTTATATCTAAGGAGGAGGATTTTAAATTAAATTCTAAACTCAGTGAAGGGTTTGGAGCACAGGGGTGATGTGTTCTCTTCTGTTTGATCCTGTTAATAATCTTGCTGCTGTATTTTGAACCGGTTGAAGCTTTTTAAGGAATATTTAGGACACACTACGAGTAAGGAGATACAATAATCTAATCTAGATGTAACAAATGTATGAATTACTTTTTCTGCATTATTTTTAGACAGAATATTCCTAATTTTGGCTAATGTTGCGCAAGTGAAAGAAGGCTGTTCTACATGTTTTGTTAATGTGCAATTTGAATGAAAGCTTTGGATATTAAAAAAAAAAAATCATAAATTTTTAACTGTGGCACTGAGTGTTCCACTTAAGTTGTCTACAGTAACTATCTGGTCAGTTAGGGAGTCTCTCGCATTTTTAGGAACTATTATAATGACTTCAGTTTTTTCAGGGTTCAATAGGAGATAATTGGCACTCATCCAAGTCTATGTCTTGGACACATGTACTTAGTTTATCTATTTGTCTGGTCTGATCAGGTCTAATCAATAATTAAAGCTGTGTGTCATCCGCATTACAATGAAAATTTCTGCAATGATTTCTAATGATGTTACCTAAAGGGAGCATATATAACGTATATACATATATAACTCTGCAGAACTGCGATGATTGTTGATTAACGTTAACAAATTGGTATGGATTAGATAAATATGATTTAAAGCAGCAGAGGGCTGCTCCTCTAATACCTATATCACATTCTAATCTGTGCACTAAGATACTGTGGTCAATGGTGTCAAAGGCTGCACTAAGGTCTAATAACACCAGGACCCATATTAATCCGATGTCAGCAGCTAATAATAAGTCATTAGTAACTTTAACTAACGCTGTTTCAGTGCTATGATGGGCACGAAAGCCAGACTGAAACTGTTCAAATAAACTATTATCCTGCAGGAATTGGCACAGCTGTTTAACTATTACTCGTTCTAAAACCTTTGACAGGAAGGGCAAATTGGATATAGGCCTATAATTAGCTAGAATGTCAGGATCTAAGGTAGGTTTTTTCAGAATTGGTTTAATAACAGCATATTTAAATGACTGTGGCACATATCCAGTAATTAATGAAGTGTTAATTATATTTAGGACAGTGTTAATAATTAGGGGCAGAACCTCTTTAAAGAGTTTTGTGAGTTCCTTCACATGTGGCTTCTGATGCTGGGCCAATACAGGAATGTGGGTCAAAAGTCACCAAAAGCATTGTGGGTAGCTCCCTTATAGCCAGTGGGATGCTTTGTACAGTACGTGATGGGCATTTCGTGGGTTGTAGATTCAGGGATGATTGACTTTAATGGCTTTTCATGACCTTCCTGGGGCGGGCGTGTGCATCATTGGGGTGGGCGATGGCACAACTTGTGGACATTTTTTCGGGGTGTTTTTTTTCCGCGGGTTTGGGGGTTGGTGGGGTTTCGTGAGCATGTCTTTTATTCATGCTGCTGGAGTGATGGCTGCCTCATCCTCTTTTTATCTTCTCCTTGTTTCACTTCTGTTGATAAAGCAGCCCGCACAAACTGAAGTCACAGTCCAATCCAAGCTGCCCTAGGAGCTAGAATGCTGGGGGAAGTACAGACACTGAGTTCTTTCTCTCCCTCTCACACCTGTTTTGTCACTTTTATAACCTATCTTACATACCATGTCTGTTCATGGCTAGTCATCTGGTGTCCGTCCCCCCCCGCCCCTTGGGGGAGTGGTGGCTCTCTTGACAGTGTCTGTGTGGGAGCCATAGACGACAGGATCTGCAGTGACTTGCCTGTGCTGACCTGTGACCCCGGACCTCCTCCCTCGCCTGTCTGGTGTCTGGACCAGCATCTATAGCCTGTCCGTCCATGGGAGTGGATCTTTCCTTCAGTGTGGTTCTCCTCAAGATTTCCTCTTTTTCCCACTGGGTTTTGAAGTTTTTTCTTGCCGAGAAGGAGGGTGTAAGGACGGGGGATGTGTGGGACTTTTCATATATCTCTGTAGTTGATTGTGTTTCTGGAGAGCCCGGTGAGACGACTTTGTTGTGATTTGGGGCTTTATAAATAAAACTGAAATTGAAATTCTTCTTTTCATTCGCACTGGGAGTCACTTTCTTTGGGCTGGTGGTGGGTGCATGCTGTGGTGGGATTTCAGTGGGCACACTCAGGGGGACTCGCAGGGCAGCGGTGGCTCTGTCCTTTACACGTTTATGGTTAGAACTCTGTGTCAAAGGTCACCAAAAGCATCATGGGTAGCTCCTTCATAGCCAATGGGATGCTATGTACAGTACGTATTTACATACAATATGTAGTTACCAGTGATGTATAAACGACCCGCAACCAACCTCTTTTTTAACTAGCCTGCCCACAAGTTGGACTGCAAGAAATATATTTGAAAAGGATGGACCAGACCCGCTTCTGGACCCGCATTTTTAAAGAGTAGTCAATGGTCTTTATGAACGTCACATGACCTTACTCACATACCTGCATTTATTTCTATGTTAAAATCCGATGTCATTGCTTGCGCACAGCATCTAAACCAGGGGTTGACAACCTGTAACACTCAAAGTGACATTTGAACCTATTTCCATCAAAAAAGAAAACACCAGGAACCGCTCATCATCTTTAAAAATCTCAGCCAATGTGTCTCAAACGTTACTTTTTTGTTTGTTTCTGGAGCTTTCACTCTCCCAAATTGACTTTCTCTCTTGCTCCAGCCATACCGTAGGATACTTCTGACGTTGTATGTCACACTCACAGAAATTCAGTTAATAAAGCGTATTTACCAGGTTATTTTAATGATTATCTCAAATGAAAAACAATCCGACCGACTGCAACCCAAATATCATTATAAATACTTTTCAATGACCCGTAACTGCGGATGACCACGGGTACCCGCTCACTTTCGGTCAGCCCGCGCATCACTGGTAGTTACGTACAGTACGTACAGTAATGTACATAGTATTTATGTCTCGGGATTTCAGTTTTTTTGACAAATTAAGGTAAAGGTTTTTTTTTACTTGCATTATTTGTTAGCTGGGTCTTTCGTAAGTAGAGGTACCACTGTACTTGTACTTAGTTCTGTCCATCTTTGGTCCAGACAACACCTGAGTTGGTTTAACCCTAACCCTACTTTAACAAGGTTGTTAGATGAGTAGAACATTCATGATAGAAGTGTGTTTTCTCATTCATCTTCTTAATATTTCACATTAACTACCCACCAAACAAGGGAAACCAATGACAACTGACACTGAAACAAAACCTCAAACTGGTGGAGGGTCCCACCTTGCTCCTGTAGGTCTTCTCTCCTCCGGTTCTCCTGGTGGAACCTGAAAGTCACTCTACTCTTGTCTTTGGCTTTGACGGGTGTCTGCGTCAAACGTGTGGTTTTGATCTGGACCATCTCATCTCCGCTGTTGTCGTGGCTCAGCCCTCGTGAGCGTCGCAGGACTTCTTCACGCTCCTGAGTCAATCTGATTTCCTTTTCAATGGGGGTCTCATCAGTGCTTCTGGACTGGACCATCCTGCTCTTGGACTGGGTTTGTCCAGTTGACACGTCTTCATCATTGTTGTGTTCATCACCTAAACCCGGCGACAGCTCGTCCAGACTGGAGTCCAGGTCATCAAACACATTGCTCTGTCTGTTCAGACTCTCCTCAGCTGGGTAGACCATGACCTTCCTTGACGTCTCTTCTGCTTTCACCTGCCGCTGTGAGGAAACTTCATGTGGCAGCAGCGATGAACTCAAACTCAGGCGTGATTTTATTCTCAGAGGTTGGATGATCACATTGCGCTTGTCCATCTCCATCTTCACAAACTGTTGCCGTGCTGCGTTGAAATTGATCTGCTCCTGCTCGACATCCCTGGACTCAGCTTGACAAGGAGCTTCAGGTTTGGAATGGACAGGGCTATAGGACAGACTGAGACCTTCAATCAGTCTCTTCGTAGACCTAGTGGAGTTCAGATTCTCCCCAAATAGGTTCTTCTTTGGTGCTTGACTGCGGATTATCTCCTGCCGAAGCTGCGTCTCTTCTTCTTGTCCGACCACTTCCACGCCATTCTCTGGTTCCACTCTGTAGCGTGAGTCTCCATTGATGTCCTGGAACAAACTCTCTGGTTTCCTGCTGCTGGAGTAGGTCTGGACTTTGAAGTCCTTTTCCTCTTTCAGAGTCGCCAACTTGGCCTGTCGTTGTGGCGAAACCATCCACGCCTCATTCTGCTCGGCCTCCGGACTCATGGGATCCTCCACGAACGAGTAGAAGCCACAGTGGGAGCTGGAGCTGCTGCAGGGGCTGATGGGAGTGCTGGGGATGCTGGGGCCGCTGTGATGCCACTCATCACTGGTACTGCCTCCATCCACTGAGACGCTCACCTGCCGGGCTTGGACCACCAGGTCTCCGGGACTTTCGACCCGATGGGACGAAACGAACACCGACGAATGGCTGCCACTGATAGAGATGCTATCAGTGGCAAAGACGGAGTCGTCGGAGACCAGGTCGGGGTCAAGCTGAGGGGGGGCGGTGATGGTGCGAAGATCTGAGGGCTGCAGTAATGGTGACAACGGCTTTAGGACCCACCTCCTGGGGTTACTGTCCATGGTTCTGATGGGGTGGGTGGGGTGTGAAGGAGGAAGAAGTTCTGATGCAGGACGTTCTGAAGGACGAGGTTATGATGGAACAAAGTGTTGAACAGAACTGGATGTTTGAACACACTAAGAGACTCTGAAAACCAAAACAGGAATAAGAGCTTTTATTTTGAAAAGGTCACTGTTGAGCCATTATGGGTAAGGAACAAGAAAACAAACAAACAAACAAACAAACAAACATGACTTAACCCTTCAGAAACCTCTTTAACCTTCAGGTACCCACAGGTGTTTGCTCCAGAAGGTTCTTAACCCTCGGATACCCTCAGGTATATTTTTCAAATCACTCCATAAAAATTGGATGACATGTGATTGGATGTCGACAGCCTGATCAATGACCCACACCGTCATTGATTAATTTGAATAATTTTTTGTCCTGGGTCAAATGTCCATGAATGCTAGCATATGTCTGTGAGTGTAGATAAAATGTCCAGATGTAAAACACAGAGGATTTTATCGAAAGTTTGAACTAAATATTCAATTCTAAATGACAAAAATAAAACTAGACTTCCATCCATCAGTTGAAGGAAATGTGTTTGTCTCTTGTTGGATCGCTTGAGTTATGGCTGGTGAAAGTCAGTTCTATTAAAGCTCCTCCTATTTTCTGTGAGTAAGGGACTTTCCCTGTTGCCATGGAAAATGGCCTGGAGATACACACGCAGACACAGAGAGCTGACTTGGAGTAAAGCCTGTCTGAATGTTAAACCATGCCTCTGAACTCCTGCGATTTTTGGGAAAACACCATGAGTGACAGGAGATTCTGAGGGACAAGTAGATATATTTATTTTTCCTGTACTGTGAAAAAAAAGTTTTAAAACAGCTGAACTCACCAAAATGAAGCAGATCTGTTAGTCTGTCAGTCATGTTAAAGCCCCGCCCACAGTCTTATTTGTCTGCAGATGTTTCAAAGTGCGAGGAGCACTGTTGCCATGGTGATGAGCAGTGGTGGGAACTTCAAAGGGGAGACACATAGACAGCTCCACCCTCTGTTACATTTAAAAAATAGGTGTGAACATACTGCCGAACTTTGTTGATCATGAGTGGCAGGAGGTTCTGAGGAACAAGTACATTTACTTTTTATGTCTGTACTGTGAAAAATAATTGAGTTAGGCCATTTTAAACAACACTGAACTCAACATGAGACGTCAGCAGAAATACGTTATACTAATGTACGTACGTAAGTGGAAAGCAACCCTACTTCCGCGCCGGCAAAAGTTAAATGACAAAGATGACAGCAATGACCAAAAGTTATGGTGACATACCGGGGTGTTGTAATGCCAAGAAGTAGTCATATATTGTGTTTCACTCCTTGCCTGTTAATGGGTCTATGCTATTTGGTGGGATGAAGGGCAGAGTTTTATGATTAAAATTGGAGCACTTACATCTGCAGCAGACACTTCACATCAGAACACTACATCTTGGGCTGACTAACTCCTGAGCTGTCCCTGAACGCATTGTGTGAGACACATAGCAGCAGCAGCAGAGACTACACAGCGTCACATCCGGTGAGTGTATTGTTTGTCTGAATACCTTTCCTCTCTAACTCCACTAGCCTAGCTTCCCTTAGCCATGGCTAGTTCTTCTTCTTCTCGGTTTTTCTGCTCAGTGTGCTGTATGTACAGTGAGCCCCTACCTCCTTTACTGAGGATAGAAGTAGCTGTTGGAAAATTCTGTGTCAGGGTTGGAGGCCAGGATTTCTGAGTTAGAAGCACGGCTCTGCCGCTTGGAGGCTAATGCTAGGTCTAGCTATAGCGAGGTAGCTGCAGGGACCACAGGCCTTGCTAATAGCCATAGGAATGCTAGTGTGGCTAGTCCCCCAGCCAGTCCCGTGCAGCCGGGAGAGTCCAGGGATCGGTTTGTGACAGTACGGGGGAAGCCTGGTGCTGAACGCACAAACGTAGTGCACCAAGAGCTTCACGTCTGTAATAGATTCTAACTTCTTGGCACCGCACCGGCTGAAGCAGACACTCTTTTCATTAGTAGTTCTATTCTTAGAGACGTGAAGCACCCAGTGGTTTCTGTCAGGTGTTCTCCAGGGGCCAGGGTCAGTGACATCGAAGGAAACCTTAGGCTTTTACAGCAGAGCAGGGCTAGCTTTCGCCGCATCATGATCCACGCTGGTGGTAACGATGTCCGGAGGAGACAATCAGAGGTTCTTAAACTGAACTTAGCATTGGTGTGTTAACTTGCTAAATCGATGTGTGACACGGTAGCGTTCTCTGGAACCCTGCCTAATTTGTCCAGTGATGAGATGTCCTCTAGGTTGTCATCATTTAACCGCTGGTTGTCGAGATGGTGCTCAGAAAACCATGCAGTTTTCATAGATAACTGGCGTGCATTCTGGGGAAAGCCTGGGCTCATTGGCAGAGATAGCATACATCCCACTGGGGAAGGTGCCTCTGTCTGAGCACAAAATGTGGCTGCTACATTTAGTCTGTCAAATTGACAATTCAGAGTGTGGGCCCAGGCACAGAGTCGTAGAGTAAAACACTTCTGTGTGCATCATCAACTTCACTCTGAGCTGTCACAAACCCAGCATGTAGTAAGTAATAGAAAAACTGTGTCTATCCCCTGTGTAGTTAATAATAAACCCTGTGTAGTTAATAATAAACCCTGTGTAGTTAATAATAAACCCCGTGTAGTTGATAATAAACCCCGTGTAGTTGATAATAAACCCTGTGTAGGTGATAATAAACCCTGTGTAGTTGATAATAAACCCTGTGTAGTTAATAATAAACACAATCATTTTTTTTCGCAAGCTTGATAGTCTAGTTTTAGAATTTGTTTGGAATAAAGAGACTAATATGCAGTGTCGTACCTGAACGAATTCATTGAACGGTCATTCACGAACGATATCATATTTTTGACGAACGTTCTTGGAAATAAACATTGAAAACAAAACTCACTGAAACCGCTCCTTGTGTTCTAAGAACCTGCAGAGGGAAGTTAACCCCGGGGCAAGGTATTTACTTCAGCCCCGGAGGGGCGGCATTTTCCCCTGACTTCCTGACTGCGGTCAGGATAACGTCAGGAACGGTTAATAATAAGTTTACAATAATAACACAAAAAAAGAACGAAAAAGTTCATTTTGGGATCCATGAACTTCTAGTTCATAATTTGGAAGAATGAACGATGAAGTGAACTAATTCATATTGAGTAACTTGAACTGAACTTTGAACTAGTTCCTAATCAAGGTGAACTTTCCCAACACTGCTCATAGGATACGTAAGGAATATATACAAAGACCAAAATCTCAAGGAGACCTTGCACTTCCCAACTTTAGATTCTATTACTGGGCCTCAAATATTAGGATTCTTAAATATTGGCTCCAACTGAGAACTCCCGACGTCTGTCCACAGTGGCTGCCTATGGAGGCTAACTCTACTCACCCAGTGTCTCTTGGTGTCCTGGTCCATTCTCCTTTTTGGTCTTCTAAATCTCTGTACACTAAAAATATTATTGTGAGAACTTCACTATGAATCTGGATTCAGTTCAAGCTTGACTTTGGCCTCCAGACCTTATCTACTCATGCACCAATCATAGCTAGCCATGCTTTCCCTCCCGCTCTAGTGGACAGTGCTTTTACAAACTGGTCAAATCTTGGTATTAATAACTTTAGGGATTTGTACATTGATGGAGTGTTTGCGTCATTTCAGGAAGTTGTGGAAAGTTTTTCACTGGTTCAGCAGCACTTCTTTAGGTATTTACAGGTCCGTAGTTTTGTTCATTCTACATTTCCTGGATGTCCCACCTTACCACAGGACACAGCCCTTGATGTTTTTTTAGTCCATTAAAAACACTTCAAGGTTCCATATCTAACATTTATAATAATATTTGTCTCCTTCATTCTAAACCTCTAAACTCCATTAAAAATGCATGGGAAGAAGACTTAAGGGTGACTTTTGAAGCGAATTGAAGCAAATCCACAAATCTTCCATCTGTGCCAGGCATGCACTCATTCAATGTAAACTGGTACATCATGTCTATTATACTAAAGCTAGATTACCTAAAATGTATGATGGTAGAACTGATACTTGTGACAGATGTCAACAGTCCAATGCAAACCTTGTGCACATGTTTTGGAGCTGTCCATCATTAAGTGGTTATTGGTCAGAGGTCTTTGTCACTTTATCAGAAATAATCGGTGAAAGAGTCAAACCCAATGCAATCACCGCAATATTTGGGATCCCCCCATGTCTTGGGGATACATACTCTCTGGTTTTTCTTCCAAAATGTAGGAAAGATGTTCTAGCCTTTACCACTCTACTAGCTAGAAGACTGATCGTTTTGAACTGGAAATCACCAACACACCTTCACACACCCATTGGATTAGAGACGTCCTCTATTTTCTTAAACTAGAAAAAAAATTAGATTAACAATGTCTGGTAGAGGTGGAGGGTTTATGAATATATGGGGGCCATTTTTTGAGTATGTTGAAAACCCTGTGATCCAAGTTTTTTCGGACTCCATTACTTAATGTGGACTGGTGATGCACCGTCAAATTGTTGTTGTACAATGTGTTTCCATTCACAGTCCATGTTCAACTAAACTGATGGATTTTCTGAGCAGTTAACCCTAACTATAAACTGATGGACATTGGAACGTTGGAACGTACTTTCTGGTTTTGTTTATGTATCAAATTTGGATGTATCTTATATTTATAATTTGCTGATTGATGTGTGTGGGTAGGCTTTTGTTTGTTTTTGTTTGTTATTTATGTTTGGATTTGGGAAGACTATATTATTTTTTATATTTATTTTAATTTTTAATTTTTTTATTTTTTGTGAAAAAAGAGGAAATATTTTTGGTTTAATAAACAAAGTTTAAAAAAAACTATTATTAAACCAATAGGAGTGAGATCAAATGATTTAATAAAAATAGTTCTAGGTAATAATCAGATTAAAAGAACACCTAACAATTGTATCCAATGTGGACTGATCAATATTAGGTCAATCTGTCCCAAATCTTTATTAATCAATGATCTAATCAGTGATCAATAGATTGATATTTTAGCTGTGACTCAAACCTGGCTTCAGCAGGATGAATATGTCCCATTAAATGAATCCAGGTGAACTATCACACAGACAGAACCAGTGGTGGTGGTGGAGGAGTGGCAGTAATATCTCACTCCAGTTTAGGTCTTAGCCCTAAAATTAATCCTAAAATTAATTCCACTTACCACTCCTTTGAAAGTCTACTTTTATCCATTACTTTCCCCAACTGCAGAAACCAAAAACCAGTCCTTTTTGTCCTAGTTTATGTCCCTCCTGGTCCTTATTCACAGTTTGGATCTCATCAGTCTCTGACTTTCTATCCAGTGTAGTGTTGAACTGGGATAGGATTAGAATAGTTGGTGATTTGAACATACATGTTGACAACAACACTGACTCTCTTAGTAATGCATTTAGTGACCTACTAGACGGATTAGGCTTTATCCAAAATGTTCATGAACCAACCCATGTTCACAGACACACTCTCGATCTGATCTGAACATTTGGTGTTGAAATGAGTGACCTGGTTGTTTTTACCCATAATCCCATACTCTCAGATCACTTTTTAATGAGCTTTCAGTTTATGCTTGAGGATATTTCCACCTCAGTGATTAAAACACAAATGAAAAGGATACTATGTGACCGTGCTGTCTCAAAGTACAAAGAGTTAATTCAGTCACTATTTGCGTCTATGTCATGTGATTATGTAAAGGACACATTTAGTCCCAGTATAAGTGATGACTTAGTTGATAGTACCATGCTCACACTACAAACTACTTTAGATACAGTCGCCTCCTTCAGTTAAAAACTACTAAGATTAGATGAACCTCCCCATGGTACAATGCTGACACTCGCTCCATTAAACAAACAACACCTAAATTAGAGGCAATGGCGCCGGTCCAATTCACAACATTCTTTCAATGGCTGTAAAAATATGTGACTAAAGTATAATCAAGCTTTGTGTACAGCCAAAATGAGATATTACTCATCCATAATAAAAGAAAACAAGAATAATCCTAGATTCCTGTTCAGTACTGTAGCCAGACTGACAAACAGACACACCTCCGTGGAACCAGTTATTCCATCCACGCTCCATTCTGATGATTTCTTGCAGTTCTTTAACAATAAAATATCAACTATTAGAGATAAAATAGATCAACTACTCCCAAATATTAGATCAGAAAAAGCAGTGGTCCCAAACCTAGGGCTTTTTATAAACCCCTCTGTTGCCTGTGAGTTATAGCCAAGTAAACATGGCCCAATTCATTTTGGATGAACATTTTTGACAGGTTTTTTGCATATTAACCAAATCTGAGCATCGGAATGTCAATCCTGATAGATAGCACATCTTTCGAGACCAGTACACACATTTTTATGTCAAAATTTGCCTTCTATTTACAGCGGTTTGGGACACACTTTTTCTTTTCATTTTTTTGTATGATTCAGAAGTGAGTCATAATTAACACTAACAATATTCCCCATGCGCCTGCATTACATGCAAGCGCTCTGGGAATTCTTTTCTTTTTTTCCTATTTGTATTTTTTTCTTCATCTTCATATTTTGCATCTTATTGTCTTTTTCTTCTTCATATTTTCTTCATATTTTTCATTATTTCTTCTTCATGTTTTTCTTCTTTTTCTTTTTCATTATTTCTTCTTAATGTTTTATCGTTTCTTCATCTCCTTCCTCTTCTGTTTCATTATTTTTTACCTCTGCCCAGAAGGTATTAAATTTCAGTCTGTTTGTCTGTATGTCAGCAGGATTATGCAAAAAGTTCTGAGTGGATATTGATAAATTGTTCAGGATATGTTGGGAGTGTGACAAGGAACAAATGATTACATTTTGGTGATGATCCAGAAGAGATCCTGCATTCTGGATCACTTTAAAATTTTACATTGTAGTAAATGGAGAATACATTTCAAAGTGATCCAGAATGCAGGATCTCTTGTGGATATTCACCAAAATCTAATCATTTGTTCCTTGTCACACTCCCAACACATCCTGAAAATTTAATCAAAATCCATTCAGAACTCTTTGCATAATCCTGATGACAGTCAGGCAGACAAAAAGACTCAAATGTAATATCATCTTGGCCGAGGTGTGCATTCTTCGAGTGTTTTTCTAGATTATTCATGTTTTGGTCATTTCTTCATCTCTGTCTTCTTCCTCTTTTTGGCGGTCGTCTTTTGGTGTCATTTGTCGTCCATCTCTTTCTTGATAAGTAACATTTAACTGACTCTTATCAGCGTTTAACACACTGTAGGAGCGGCAGCTTATCACACCCACACACACTTGCTGTCAATACAGTACTAACTACCCATCAGTGAATCTCCTGTGGTTACCATAGAAACGTGACCATTCACCTCTGAGCTTTTATGATGCTATGTTATCAATAATAAACTTTATTGACATTCCTGAGTTCTTTCCTATAAACAATAAAACAGAAAAGAGACAAAGTTGTACAACCTGCTGAGACTAAAGTTCTATGTGATTCACAGATTTTGCATAAAATGCAAAAAAGCAGTAAAAAATGTCCATCTGAAATAAATTGGGACATGTTTATGTGGCTATAACTCACAAACAATACATCATAGCATTTTACAGTAAATAGAAATAATTCTTCAGATTGTTCCAGAGATTACACATGTGGTCTCATAATTCTAATATGTCGTATGGATTTCACATTATTATGCCAAATAAAAGCCCCTTCATTCTTAATGGGACTGACAAAAAATTGCCTTTTTTGGCAATGTTACTTCTTCACCATACTTTGTCGTACAGACTTTATTTATTTTATTTTAGTTATTTATTTCCATGGGAATGGGAAAAGTCCCTTACTCACAGAAAATGGGAGGAGCTTTAACAAAAAATGGGAGGAGCTTTAATAGAACTGACTCAGTCGACAAACACAAGAAAACAGATTCCAGATATGAAATGAACAGCATATATTGCTTCCTTTCACCAGCCACAACTCCAGCAATCCGGCAAGAGACAAGCACACAGGTTACATTTCCTTCAGGACCCTGAGCCCTAACCATAACCTTTGACGCTAACCATGACCCACCAGACAAACACACAGGTTAGATTTCCTTCAGGAAATAGATGGAAGTCTATTTCAACTTTATTCTCAAAATATTATGACTTTAATTAACAAAAGTATATTAATTTCATTAAATGTATATATATATATATATATATATATATATATATATATATATATATATATATATATATTGTAAATGGTTTATTTTGTAATTGCTTTATCATGTAGATGATAATTAAATATCAGATTAAAGTTGAAGTCTATTTGATCAGAAACAGCCAAAACAGTTTTTTGTACTTTATTTTGGTAAGTTTTTGCTTTTATTTCATATTTAAGATTTGTATGTTTTTTGTTTGTATAAAACCAATGTTCAGGGATAGGGGTGTCATTGATTCACCTCCATGGGTTTTAGTGGAGGATATTGACAGTGTTACTATGGTAACTACAGAACGTCCAAATGTGGTCATATCTGATGACCATGGAAATATAAATAACTATATTTTACAGCAGTTATGAACATGCATTTATAGAATTAGCTCTTTAAGGGTTAAAATCCATTATTTGAACCCAATAATGAGTTGAATTGTATGATTTTTGTTACATCTGTTTGAGCATTTTGATCAAATATCAGACTTTAAAGATTTAAATAAGTTTGACTGTTGAAACATCCATTAGTTTTGCACATGTTTAAACCACCTCTGCCTCTCAATATTTACAACATCTCATAGAGTTAAGGCTTTTCTTTTCTCACTTTAGGTCTTCACTCCACTTTTCCACTTTCTCTTTCCAGTCACGTCTCAGACTTAAAATAATAATAAAAAAAAACTCTTTTTGAAAGTTACGTTCTTACCTGAGCTGTGTTTCCTGTCAACAGCGAACACACCACTGGAAAATAAATAACTGACTGATGTGACAAAGTTCAGGCTCTGACGGTCTGCATTAGGCTCCGCCCACCACACGTGGGTCAACACATGCTTCAAACTACCACCCTCTGCACAAATGGCTTTGTATATATATATATATATATATATATATATATATATATATATATATATATATACATATCTATATATGTGTATATATACACACACACGCATATATATATATATATATATATATATATATATATATATATATATATATATATACAGTGTTGTACCTGAACGAGTTCATTGAATGATTGTTCACGAACGATATCATATTTTTGACGAACGTGAACGACTCGTTCAATTTGCCAAATGAACGGGAAGTTGTGAACGCGGTTATTCTGGCATTTATTGAACTGTGCTCTTATTTAGTTCACATTTCGTTCTTGTCACGTTGTAATTATTGAGTCCTATAAGGAATAAAATGGGATCAAAACAGCATTATCATAGATGACATTTTTGTATTATTCTGAACTAATGTTGGCAACATAATGTTGTGGAATAGCCAATGAGAAGCGTTGTAGGCGGGGCAGAGAGAGAGAGAGGGGTGCAGAGAGTTTTTGGGAGCCAAGAAAAGAGTTAAATGTACAGTGTGACCGGCGACCGGAGCAGGTGTTGTTCAATTCAATTCAATTCAATTTTATTTATAAAGCCCTAAATCACAACAAAGTTGTCTCAGAGGGCTTGTCCCGTTCTTGGAAATAAACATTGAAAATGAAACTCACTGAAACCGCTCCTTGTGTTCTAAGAACCTGCAGAGGGAAGTTAACCCCGGGGTAAGGATAACGTCAGGAATGGTTAATAATAAGTATACAATAATAACACAAAAAAAGAACGAAAAAGTTCATTTTGGGATCCATGAACTTCTAGTTCATTATTTGGAAGAATGAACGATGAAGTGAACTAATTCATATTGAGTAACTTGAACTGAACTTTGAACTAGTTCCTAATCAAGGTGAACTTTCCCAACACTGTATAAATAAATATATATATATATATATATATATATATATATATATATATACACTACTCGTACTCGTCGTCTAGTGCTTCATCCGGGTCCGGGTCGCAGCAGCCTCAGCAAAGTAGCCCAGACTTCCCTCACCCCAGCTACCTCAGCCAGCTCCTCCAGGGGAATCCTGAGGCATTCCCAGTCCAGCCGAGAGATATAATCCCTCCAGTGTGTCCTGGGTCGACCCCGAAGTCTTCTCCCGGATGGACATGCCCAGAATACCTCCCCAGGGAGGTGTCCAGGAGGCATCCTCACGAGGTGCCCGAACCACCTCAACTGGCTCCTCTCGACCATGGAGGAGCAGCGGCTCTACTCCGAGTCCCTCCCGGATGTCCGAGCTTCTCACCCTATCTCTAAGGCTGAGCCCGGCCACCCTGTGAAGGAAACTAATTTCGGCCACTTGTACCCGTGACCCAAAGCTCATGACCATAGATGAGGGTCGGAATGTAGATTGACTGGTAAATTGAGAGCTTCGCCTTCTGGCTTAGCTCCTTCTTCACCACAATTACTGCAGATGCTGCACCAATCCGCCTGTTGACCTCCCGCTCCATCCTTCCGTCACTCGTGAATAAGATCCCAAGGTACTTGAACTCCTCCGTCTGAGGAAGGACCTTCCCCCCGACCCGGAGAGGGCACTCTACCCTTTTCCGGCTGAGGACCATGGCCTCAGACTTGGAGGTGCTGATTTTCATCCCAGCCGCTTCACACTCGGTTGCGAACCGCTTCAATGAGAGCTGGGGGCCGCTGCTCGATGGGGCTAAGAGGACCACATCATCTGCAAAAAGCAGATGTGCAGATCCTCCCTCCCCCGCCTGGCTATGCCTAGAAATTCTGTCCATAAATGTTATGAACAAAATCGGTGACAAAGGGCATCGCTGGTGGAGTCCAACCCCCACTGGAAAATGGTCCGACTTATTACTGGCTATGCGGAGCAGACTCTCGCCCCTTCGGTACAGGGACTGAATGGCCCCCAATACGAGTCCATCCACCCCATACTCCTGGAGTACCCCCCACAGGATCCCTCTGGGGAAACGGTCGTAAGCCTTTTCCAAATCCACAAAACACATGTGGATTGGTTGGGAAAACCCCTCCAACACCCCAGCAAGGGTAAAGAGCTGGTCCACTGTTCCACGTTCGGAACAAAAACCACATTGCTCCTCCTCAATCTGAGGTTCAACCTCCGATCGTACCCTCTTTTCCAGCAGCCTGGAGTAAACCTTACCAGGGAGACTGAGGAGTGTGATCCCACGATAGTTGGAGCACATCCTCTGGTGCCCCTTCTTAAAAATGGGAACCACCACCCCGGCCTGCCACTGCAGTGGCACTGCCCCCGATGTCCATGCAATGTTGTAGAGACATGTCAACCAAGACAGCCCTACAACATCCAGAGTCTTGAGATACCCAGGGCGGATTTTGTCAATCCCCGGGGCTCTGCCACCGTGGAGTGATCTCACTACCTCTGCGACTTCTGCCCCCGAGATCAGTCCACCCGTCCCCGGGTAACCCGGCTCTGCTTCCATCCCAGAATGCATGTTGGTGGGATTGAGGAGCTCTGCAAAGTATTCCTTCCACCGTCCAACTACATCCTCAGTTGAAGTCAACAACTCCACACCCGCATTGTAAACAGTGTGGACCGGTTGCCCCCCCCCCAGGCGCTGGACAGTTTACCGATTGACTCCAAAGAGGTTCTGGAAGTCTTCCTCTCTGGCCTCACCAAACTCCTCACACACCTGGGTTTTTGCCTTGGCGACCGCTGCAGCCTGCTTGGCACAGCATAGTGATGTGCAGTGAGGTCTGTGGCAAGTGAGGCACTGACTTTTTCTAAATCAGATTTTCAAATACACCAAATATTTGCTAAATACCTATTAGTTTCATATCTCATTGCAGCATTATTTATATGAGGTACATATTTTAATATGCATATTTGGCCAAGGAAGAATGAACATTGAATGGGGGCAACTTCTACAAAACACCACGGTGGACATCTCAGGCCACACTACAGCAGGTACACATGGCAGATGCCACAAACACAGCACCAGACAGAAGAGAGACACAACAGTTCCTTTAGCTCTGGCGTCAGTTGTCCATTCTTTATCAAGTCCCATTTTCTTTGAAAGTCCAACTTTGAAAATCCTTTCAGTTTAGCTATAACATCCTGATCCTCCATGGTTTTAGATCAGTGGTTCTTAACCTGGGTTTGATCAAACCCTAGGGGTTCGGTGAGTCGGTCTCAGGGGTTTGGTGGAGCCTCCGTCGCAGAGGTCCACCCCTCAGTCTAGTCTGCAGTTAGTGGGCACAGTCATTGAAAGTGTCCTGCTCTGGGAGTTCCTACCGGTCCACTTTGAGGTCGCTGGTTTATGCAGCAGAGTGAGACCTCCCTGTCAGAGCGCTTAGAGAGGTGTGTCTGAGTGAGACTCCCTACCGGTCCGCTTTGAGAGCGCTGGATAAGCAGCAAAGTAAGACCTTCTTCTCTGTCAGGACCACACACCGGAATTATCCCGTTATCTCCTGAGTGCCGATCCAGGCAAATAAGCTCCTGCGGACGAACACACGACGTGGCGGCGGGGATCTGGTACTTTTACCCACGGTGATGACACATTGTAAAAAAAATCATATTTTATTTTTTACTAAAGAAGGGTTCGGTGAATGAGCATATGAAACTGGTGGGGTTCGGTGCCACCAACAAGGTTAAGAACCACTGTTTTAGATGAAGCCAACAATAACACAACAACAACGTTTCGTACCCTAGTAACCAGATATAAGCGAGTTCCTGTAGACCACGCCCTCTACTGCGGCAGAGTTACTGCCTGCCTCACCTCATGCCTTTTCACTTTTGTTTTATGTCAAATTCTTAACACTTGTTGTGGAAGTTTTGTATCACACGAGAGAAAACTGTTCAAGTCAGAAACAATTATTTATTGAAGAGATGAACAGATTAATTTGGAACTTGCATCCAAGTGAGAACATGAATGGAACAAGCTGTCGTCAGATGTTCTGATGACCAGTGGAATAAACAGATACTTTATACTCCCTAGCCATTCCTCAGGTGGAGAGGCAGGAAGATAAGACTGTCTTTCTCAGACCCTCTCTGTCCTTGGAGAGAGTGAGAAACTCTCCTCAGGAACGTACGAAGTTACTGTTTACATTATCACTGAGACTTTCACACAGAACTTAATGACAAGCAATATCAGTGAGATGTAGTGACCCAGTTAAGGTAAAATTTTCCATCACACACTGCATAAACACAACACATTATAAGGAAAGTGAGGCCATATAACAGACATATGTAAAGTGTATAAAAACGTCTTTCTACAGCTTTACGTTGTTGGCATGCACAGAGGAAGCACAAAGGGCACGCGCTTGAACAGTTAACGAGGGATTGCCACATCTGTGGTGAGGCATGGCTTGGAACTGCCTCAGCTCACTGCATATTCACTGCAGTTGAATAGGAAACAAGCAAAATGCGGCCATTTTGGTCACGAAAATGATTGAAAGCATTGGAATCATACAGAAATGTGATTTATAGCACAGACACTTGGACAAATCTTTATTAGTATTATCTACATTGATCATAACTCATGCTGGATTATGTCTGGTGAGGCCCTGCCTTTCTCCTATGTAGAGTTTGCAGCACCTCCCACACTTAATCCTGTACACCACATTTTTTGTATTTAAGTTTAAGTCTTGAGCGGTTGGAGCACCTGACCCCGTTACATTATTTTCAATAAAATGAGTTTTTAGACAATATTTGTTGTCCTTTTGCTTTGTGTTTCCCACCCGAGCCAAACTGGAGTGCACCAAGAGGTCCTTCAGGTTTTATTTCTCCTATATGCGGAGATTATTTTGAAATCCCTGAGGTTTTCTTCCTTTAATTTTGTTTCTTCAAAGTGCGCTTTTATTTTGGAGCCCAGCCCCGCTGTTTCCTGGGTGAATGTGGTTATCAGGGGTAGCTTACCGCCCTCACTGTCCAACGGCCTTTTATACCCCTCCCCACCTGCAAATAAGAGTCTGACCTCCGCTTTGATGTAGCGGAGGAAGCGGCTAGAGTAGCCTCTCGGACGTAACACATGGAACAGCGTGGTGGTGGCTTTTTCGGCGTCCTCTGGGAAGGTACAGATTCTATTGAAGCGAATGAGTTGTGATTTAATGATGCCTTTGAATGTGTGTTTGGGGTAATAACTTGATTTATGTAGGAGTGCGTGTGTCGGTATGTTTGAAAAATACGCGGGTAGCTAATGTTTTGATTGCTTCATCTTGTGGGATGAAGAACACCTGTGTGTCCAGGAATTCTATTTCGGCTAACTGTGTGTTGTGTGTTATCGTTATTGCTGGGTGATGTGTGTTTAAAACTGTTATAAAATTATTAAATTCTGTCGTGGAGTGTTGCCAGATGGGTTAGGGTTAGGTTTGGGAAGGGGAGTTCTGTCAGAACCTTACACGGGCACTAGTGCCCAATTTAAAAACCTCAGTAATCTATATCCCCTATAAAGACAGTAAAGCAATAAAAAAATATTAAAATAATAAAAAAGTAAAAAGAGTAAAAACGCTCTCCCGAGGGTACAGGGTCAGATGCTCCCCCCAGGTGTACGGTATGGACAGGAATACGGTCCCAGCAAGACTTAAAAACAACCCTAAAAGAGGTATTAAAAGTGAGCTTTTCCAAAAGAATAATAAAACAAACTCTTAAAAGTACATATACAAAAGACAAAAATAATACAATTATTTATCTCTCTTAGAATAATGGACAACTGGAAAAGTGCAGAAAGTGCCGCAGGCAAAACCCCCCATAAAAATGACATAAAAGCACATAAAAAATATATATACATAAGAGAAAAACACACTCAACCAGGCAATTCATAAAAAGATCCATTTAAAAATCATGCATGAAAATAATTCATAAGAGAAAATAAATAAGGCAATAAATAAATAAATACAATAAATTAAAAAATCATGAGAGTTTGTTATTATTCTCTAAAAAGGATGCACTTGTTGCTCTCTCCTTTCCTCCTCCAGGGGCTGCATGGTCCTCCCGGTGTAATGGCCGGACCCCACCAGAAGATGGAGACAGAGGGTGGATGGGCGGTCACCCCGGCTTTTCATTCAAGCCGCCGGGGTGACACGTACCCAGTTTCATTATCCATCTTCTCTCCACCCTCTGCCTCTCCCGCAGGGTCCAATGTGCTCTGGCACATATGGGAAATATTTTTAAATTGTTTATGCTGCGTTCATTAAAATGTTTGTATAAAACCGTATCCCTGTCCTGTTTTTGAATGTGATGGAGGTGCTGCTTTAGTCTCACCCTAAGAGGGCTTTTTGTTTCTCCTATATAGAGTTTGCAGCACCTCCCACATCTGATACTGTACACCACATTTTTTGTATTTAAGTTTAGATCTTGAGCGGTTGGAGCACCCGACCCCATTATATTATTTTCAATGAAGTCGGTTTTTAAATAAAATTTATTATCCTTTTGTTTAGTGTTTCCTACCCGAGCCAAACTGGAGCGCACTAGGAGGTCTTTCAGGTTTTTATTTCTCCTATACACGGAGATGATTTTAAAGTCCCTGAGATTTTCCTCCTTTAATTTAACTTCCTCAAAGTGTGCTTTTATTTTGGAACCCAGCCCCGCTGTTTCCTGGGTGTATGTTGTTATCAGGGGCAGCTTTCCGCCCTCACTGTCCAACGGCCTTTTATACCCCTCCCCACCTGCAAATAAGAGTCTGACCTCCGCTTTGATAT
The DNA here is from genome assembly GCA_020466265.1 of Siphamia tubifer. Classification (NCBI taxonomy): domain Eukaryota; kingdom Metazoa; phylum Chordata; class Actinopteri; order Kurtiformes; family Apogonidae; genus Siphamia; species Siphamia tubifer. Next base: position 2,610,340 of record CM035786.1, on the reverse strand, counting down.
AGCGGAGGAAGCGGCTAGAGTAGCCTCTCGGATGTAACGCATGGAACAGCGTGGTGGTGGCTTTTTCGGCGTCCTCTGGGAAGGTACAGATTCTATTGAAGCGAATGAGTTGTGATTTAATGATGCCTTTAAATGTGTGTTTGGGGTGATAACTTGGTTTATGTAGGAGTGCGTGTGTGTCGGTATGTTTGAAAAATACGCGGGTAGCTAATGTTTTGATTGCTTCATCTTGTGGGATAAAGAACATCTGTGTGTCCAGAAATTCTATTTCAGTTAACTGTGTGTTGTGTGTTATCGTTATTGCCGGGTGATGTGTGTTTAAAACAGTTATGAAATTATCAAATTCTGTCATGGAGTGTTGCCAGATGCCAAAGATGTCGTCTAAATAACGGAGGTAGATGACGGGTAAGTGGGTACATTTGGTGAATGCTGTACCCTCCCAGAGGTGCATATAAAGGTTGGCATAAGCGGGGGCGTAAGAATGCACATTTGTTTAAAATTTTGTCATTAAGAGCCCTCAGGAGAGTCTGCTGTGTCACGTCCAAACTGAAAGAAAAATTAATAACAGGGACATGATCCACAGCATTTGGGAACCTGCTCTCAGCCACCTTGAGCAACTGTTGCAACTGTTTCCATGTTGTTATGCTGGTCTGCTTGGCTAGGCAGTTGTTCAAACCAGCTGCCAGGACCACCTTCTCCACCCTGGGGTGTGGATGAAATTTCTCCAGCACCCCCTTGAGGTGGTAAAAGGAAGCCCCCGGGAAGCTGTCTACTTGCACTTTATCATCCTGAAACCCTGACATACGTGCCAGATTCGAATCTCCTATTATTACTATGGGCTTGGTGACCTCCAGGGACCACTCAAAGATCTTCCTAGTGGTCCTAGGATGCACCAGGGGCTCTGGGCGTGAGGTAGAGGCGGGCGCCAAAGGCAGGTTTCTGTGGTTGGCTCTTGGTGGGGATTCAGATTGAGTACCATTTGGATAATGTGTATCCTTTTTGGGTTCGCCCATCATCATTTTATCCTGTCCCCTCAGTGCCACTGTTGTGCCTAAAGGCGCCCGCTCCGGCTCAGCCCCGGGCTCCCCTGAATCTGGACCTGGTAGAGAGGCAGAAGTGATATCATTATTATTATCTTCAACCACTACATTGGAGTATAGGATCGGGTGAGTGTCATGTGTATTACTTGAAAAATCACTAGTGCTCTCCACAGACCGTGTGGTCATTAGGGGGGGAGAGACAGTGGATTTAACATTATTTTCACCAACTGACCCTTTTTCCTCCCCCAGGGCCTCACCCCGTAAACCAGTGGGGATGCTGTGTGGGGTCACCGGTTCTATTATGGCCTGGACCAGGAGCGGTTTCCTACAAGGAGGTTGTACTCTCAGGTCAGGTCCTCCTCTCTTTCCAGGCCTCTGGGGCTATGGGGCTGTGTAGGAGGCCGTAGGTGGGTAATGGTCCCAGATGAGGCACTCCCTGGTGCGCCCACCCCCTGGTTAGGGTTAGGGTAAGGATTGAGGGGAGGGGGGTTAGGGTTAGGGTAAGGATTAAGGGGAGGGTGGTTAGGTTTAGGGTAGAGATTGAGGTTAGGGTTAGGGTAAGGATTAAGGGGAGGGTGGTTAGGTTTAGGGTAAAGATTGGGGTTAGGGTTAGGATAAGGATTGAGGGGAGGGGGGTTAGGTTTGGGTAAAGATTGGGGTTAGGGTTAGGGTCTGAATTGGGTGGAGGGTTCGGTTTCCTCCTTAGCGCTTCTGCATATGAGCAGAGTCTGGGTGGACGCTGTGGTTTGGGTAGAGGTGGAAAACCTGCTGAGTCCCCAAAACCAGGGAGTACAGGGGGAGTCTTGGTGGTATGGGGGGCCTGCAAAAGTGTTCTGAGGGTGTTTATTGAGGAGCTCGTGAGTTTTCTCCTGTAACGGGTCCTACCCCAGGAGATGGCCTTATTAAAGGCATCCAAATCAAACACCCCCAGGTTTTGCAGGCCCTCTGTTATTGCTTTGTTGTAGTGGTATTTTAATATCTTTAAATTATTCTCTAACCAGGCTGTAGTATTTTCTCTAATTTTATTCAGGGTCTCCTCCGTAGGTGAGGAGGGCTTAATAAATGCAGTTAATTTGGAGGCCTGCTTCTGCATCCCTGGTGGACAAAGGCCTGTGGTAAGTGAACCATTTAAAACCTCTGAATGGTGAACTGCCTGCAGTAATTTAAAATATCTTTTAGTCAGAGCTAAGGCTTCTGGTGTTAGATATTGTGAGGCTTCTTTGGACTCACCATTCCGAGAGGGGTTCTGGCCTCATGTGCTGGTAGATTGCCACCGAGGAGTAGGCCTTTTAATGGCTCCTCGGGGCTTGGAAATATCTGATGAATGTGGCAACATGCTGCACAGGAAAATGGGCTTCGAGCAGATTTCGAGCAATTTAAAAATAAGGAAAATAAAAAAATTATTAAAAACGTAAAAAATTATTTAAAAAAATGTCTGTATGGTTTAAAAGAAAAATAAAAAAATAATAAGAGCATACAGGCATAAAAAGATAAAAAATCCCAATATAAAATAATGAAAAGAATGGTAAAAGCAGATCAAAATATGCAGTAATAAAAATTATAAAAAAAAAATATACAAATTTCACAGTAGAACACACAGTGATAGAAGTTCTTTACACAGGAGGCAGGGCCAGATGCCCCCCCCCCCCCCCCCCCCCCCCCCAGAGAGTCCCAGGACCCAACTTTTCCCCCTCCCTGGGTCAAAATGTCCAGATTTGATCCCTCGCTGGCAGACTAAGTCATTGTGGTTGGGTACAAGGTGAGAGAAAAAACACTCCTTTCTAATAGTGTGCACACTATAATTTAATACCCCTGTACTCACAACGTAACTCAGTGGATGATGTTTTTTCTGTATGCAGGATGAAGAGGAGGGGATGACGCTTTGGAGTCCCTGTGGAGAAGGATCTCCAAGCTGCAGGTCCTGTGTGTTGGGTCCTTTAGTTGGTAATAGGTCTCCCTGTACATCTGTTTCTTACAATCATTTAAATCACTGTTACTGTGTTAAAATAATAAAAGAAATCTGTAAAAAGGATTAAAAGAAAGCGGGGAGGAAGAGGTCTTCCCAGGCCTAACGTTTCGCCTCCATAGGCTTCATCAGAGGTATCAGGAAGAGTGATTAAACTTCTTATTTAAGTAGAGTTTTGGCTGCAGGTGGCATGGGCCATTGCCCGTTTCTGATTGGATGCTGCTGTCTCTTGCCACTGGGTCAAAGGGTGCTTGGAGTCTCATGCCCTGGTTAAAAGAGGGCAGAGGTGACAAGGAGATGAGTGTATCTCTCATTTGCATAAGATTTAGGAGCAGGTGGGATGGGCATAATTACTTCCTGCTCCTTCTTGTCAATGGGCCCAGGGGTGTTTATAGACTCATGTCCTGATAAAGGGAGGGAAAATAAAAAAGAACTGTCTGTTAAGGGTGATATAAAATTTGTAATGTGGGCCCTAGGCACAGGCTAGGTTAGGTTTGGGAAGGGGATTATATTGAGCATGTTGGGGTTCAAAGCCCCTCCCATACCCTTGTGCACTAGCCCTTCCCCTGAACGTACGTGCACGCCCCTGTTCCACATCCATCCCGACCACGTTCCCAAAATGGACGGATTTAGGCCTCCGTCCCCTATGGACTACTGTCCATTCATTTCCATACATTGTTTTTTAATGTATTTGTTATTTATTTATTCAATTGTTTATTTATTTATTTATTGTAATTATTTATTTATTTATTATGTCCTAATTATTACTGTTTATATGAATTTGTGGTTCTAATGTATTTAATTATTTATTTATTAATGTATTTATTTATAAATTTATTTATTCCAATGTTTTGTCCCTAATTAATTATATTTATTTGTGGTTCTAATGTATTTAATTATTTATTTATTAATGTATTTGTTTATAAATGTATTTATTCCAATGTTTTGTCCCTAATTAATTATATTTATTTCAATGTTTTGTCCCTAATTAATTATATTTAATGTATTTATCCCCTTATTTATTCCTTCCAATGTTGTGTGTGGTTTGTGTGTGATTTGTGTGCACGTGTGTGTGCTGCTTGTGTACTGTTGTGGGTGCGAATGCACCCACTGAATGCGTGTGTCTGTGCAGAATTTACTGCACAGACACGAAGTTTAATTTATATATTAAACTAAAAATTAAACCAACATAAAAGAACTAAAATATATGCTTACCAAGCACTACAAATAATGGTGGGATATTCCCTTTTTGTGGCCGGTAAAAAAACCTCCGGCACCGAGAAAAAAAACGAAAACGAAACTTAAAGTGTAGCAACAGTTTCAGGCCAATTCACCCTTCTTCAGGCTAAAAAACAAAAAAATAAAATAAATAAAAGTGTCCGACTGATAAAGTCGTCAAAAACCTCTGTAAAAAGAGCTCAAAATCAAAAAAACAGCTGTAAAAGCCGACGAGCGAACACACCTGCTTCTGATCCGTTCGGATGCGAGAGAGCAAGTGAAGCGCTGCAGACTGGCAGCGCCTTTTAAGCTCGGTGGGCGTGTCTTCCCCTGCACTGAGTTTCTGAACAAAACCAACTCATGTTTGACCTAGTTTTCGGCCGATGTAATAAAGAAACCCATTTTTTAACACCAAACTATTATTTTTGGATATATTTTTCTCTTTTTTATTATTTTTTTATTTGTTTTTGGTATTTTATCTTAATTTTTTTGTTATTTTTTAACATTTTTTTTATTTTTTTATATATTTATTTTTTTATTTTTTTATATTTTATTTTAAACTTAAATTAAATGTTTGATTAAATTAAATTAAATTAAATTAAATTATTAATTAAATTAAATTACATTACATTGTTTTAATCTTTTTTATGTTTTTAATTTTAAATGTTTGATTAAATTAAATTATTAATTAAATTAATTAAATTACAGATTGCAGATGACGCTGACCCAGTCCTTGGATCCTTGTGTGGCCGGGACCGCTCCTACGCTGGTGACCGGAAGGAAATGGGCCCCAGCCAGTGCCGCACAGCAGGCAATGTCAGCGCTGCATCACCAGGAGATTGTCGGACATGTACAGCATGGTAGAGGAGGCCTTGGGCTTGCACAACGCAACCCTGCATGGTGCAAGGCAACACCAAGTCAAAGAAGGGGATTGGTGGTTCAAGAAGTACGACGCCAAGAGCAGGAAATAAGATGTGCAACAGCTGTGTCCCAGGCAAAGCAGGGTCAATGGATGCGGTGGGAGGGGGTGGAGAAGAGGAAACTGTCCTGGAAAGACCTTTGGAGCATGGAAGCCTGCCAAACAAGTTTTCTCATCCGAGCCACCTATGATGTCCTTCCATCACCTACCAACCTGCACCAGTGGTATGGAAAAGACCCTACCTGCGCACTTTGCCAATCTCCAGCCAACCTGAAGCACATTATGGTTGCTTGCAAGACAAGCCTGACCCAGGGTCGTTATACCTGGCGACATAACCAGGTGCTAAAAGCTCTGGCAGATGTCCTGGATGTGAAGAGGATGCCCATCAACAGGTTGCCTCCTTCAACATCACAGTCGGCACGTTTGATGGACTTTGTTAAGGCAGGGGCAAAGGGAAGCAAATCTACTTCCTCCAAGCCATCGACAGGTCAGCTCAACAGCGCACGGGATTGGAGGCTACTGGTTGATCTGGATACCCGGCTTGTCTTCCCTGTGGAAATCCTGGAAACCAATCTCAGGCCCGATCTTGTTTTGTGGTCCTCTACATTGCACACTGTGTACATCATCGAACTTACTGTGCCTTGGGAGGACGCTGTGGAGGAAGCGTACGAACGCAAACATCTTAAGTACACGGATCTGGCAGCTAGCTGTGAGCAGCGGGGCTGGAAAACAAGAGTGTATCCTGTCGAAGTCGGCTGCAGAGGGTTTGTCGGAAGATCGACTGTTCGACTGTTGAAAGACGTTGGAGTTCGCGGACAAGCCCAACGTCAAGCCATAAAGATCTTGTCAGGTGCTGCCGAACAAGCAAGTCGGTGGCTGTGGATCAAGAGGCAGGACACTAATTGGGCCCCAAAAGGTGGCAGAGTGGGAGGAATGAGTTGAACAGAGGGGGGCACAGCTGAGGGTTAGGGTTAGGGTTAGGGTTAGGGTTAGGGTTAGGGTTAGGGGGTGTTATGGTCGTGAGCACTGCTGTTACGCCGAGTCACTCGCATAAACAGGTGTGAGCACTGCTGTTACGCCGAGTCACGTGCACGGTCCGCCCTCCCTCGTAGAGTCGAAGCTACTTCTGAAGTCCCCGTTCCCAATGTTTAGTGTTTTTGTATGTGTGTGGTGCTGTTTAAGTTTCCCACCCTTTTCGGTTTTATTTTTTCGTACGACGCGTTTCGATCTTTTTTGATCTTCATCAGGTACATATTTTCCCAGGTAAGTTTTTCCCTTTTTGTTAACATGTTTCTTTTCCCTTTCTTCACAGGTCTTTCTCTTTCAGGTTTCCGGAGGTAAGTGATTCTTCTTTTTAAGTTTTCTCTCTTTTACAGGTTAACTTTTAACATTTTGCTTCTCTGTTTCTCTTGACAGGTCCTTCTCTTTCAGGTTTTCGGAGGTAAGTGGTTCTCTTTTTAGGCTTTCTCTCTTTTACAGGATAACTTTTAACATTTTTCATTCTTTCTTTCTGTTTCTTAACATTTTTCTTCTCTTTTCAGGTTCTTCAGGTAAGTACATTTTCTCTTTCAGGTTTCCGTTTTGCCACCGCCATACCTTCTGGTCTATCACGTGGTAGCCAGCTCCAATTCACTATCCCTACTGTACACAAGCATCTGTCCCTATCATAAATGCCACCGCCTATACAATCATTCTTAGCACAGCCTATTCCGGCTTTCCCCCCCAGAGCAAATGAATAAACTAAACAGTTAGTGTAGTGTAGTGTAGTGCCTTTCTTAGCTTCAGTTTTTGGTTTTGTAGTCCTTAGGTTTAGGTTTAGATGTCCAAGTGGTTAGGTTTAGGGTTTAGATTTAGGTCCAGATTAGGGTTAGGGTCCTTAGGTTTAGGCTTAGAAGTTCAAATGGTTAGGTTTAGGGTTTAGATTTAGGTCCAGATTAAGGTTAGGGTCCTTAGGTTTAGGCTTAAAGTCCAAGTGGTTAGGTTTAGGGTTTAGATTTAGGTCCAGATTAAGGCTAGGGTCCTTAGGTTTAGGCTTAAAGTCCAAGTGGTTAGGGTTAGGGTTAGGGTTAGGGTTAGGGTTAGGGTTAGGGTTTAGGGTTAGGGTTAGGGTTAGGGTTAGGGTTAGGGTTAGGGTTAGGGTAGGAGAAGGAGTTCTGACACCCCGAAGGGGTGTAGGGTTAGGGTTAGGGTTAGGGTTAGGGTTAGGGTTAGGGTTAGGGTAAGAGAAAGTGTGTCCCCCAAGTGGGAGAACCCTGCGGGGGACACGTGCACGGTCCGCCCCCCGATCCCCAATACTCCAGGAACAGAAGTCACCCAACCCATCATTTTGTCCTCTCTTGGGACGTCTTCCTCTCTGGACCACTGTCCATTCAGTATCCATTTTTAAGGATTTTAATTATTTATTGGGTATTTAAGGGGTATTAATAATATTTAATATTTAATTTTTTTAATGTTTTAATAGTATTTAATGTTTTATCTTTTAGATTTTTAATAGTACTTATTAGTATTTATGATTTAGAAGTTTTAATTGTTGATGTCCCCTGTTGGTGTAGTATGTGAGTATGTGTGTGTGTGTGTGTGCGCCCGTGAGCCGCTTCGGTGTACGTAAGGTTTTAAAGGTTTTTTTTAAGGTTTTTTAATGATTCGGGTCGCCTTTGTTATTCTAGTTTAATCACTAGTTTTAATTATTTATTTATATATATAGGACAGATATGAATTAGGTCTATTTTTATGTATAATATTATATTTTTAGGTGCCTCGTGCGCAAAATGAATCGGCCGTTTGCCGTATTTTAAAACCGAAAATAAAAAGAATTAGTGGATGACGTTTCGGCTATTAAATGCCTTCTTCAGATCCAAAAATAAAAGAAAATAAAACCAAAATGACAATAAATCAGGGTTAAGTTTGTAGAATGTGCTTTGTAAGGTTTGAATAGGACTTATCTCCTTCACTGCTGGACACGAAGTGAGGCTGCTTCCGTGTCAGGTCTCTTATCAGCTCGGGGGCGTGGTCTTCCTCGGCTGTGTCAAAAGTTGGTCAGACTTTGTGTTGGTGAACTTATAACTGAAATTAACCCTTTCAGGTGCGAAGGAAAATAAAATTATGTCTTTTAAACACTTTTTATGTCTTTTTATTGTACTTTTTTGACCATGAAATAAAAATATTAAATCTTAAACTACTGTTTGTACTTTTTTATAAATGTTTTTATTCTTTTTTTGTTTTTTATTTTTTTATATAATTTTTTTAACACTTTTTTTAGAGTTTTACAGAAAACAACATGAACTAGGTAAAATTTTGAAATTGTACATTTGACCATTTTAAATTTTACACTTGAAATTGAACATTTTACATTTTAAACTTTCCATTTTTGAACATATGAATCATTTTTAAACCTTTATTTTCTCATAATGTGTGTATTGTTTGTTTAGTATGTGAGAGGGTGTGTAATAGGGTTAGAATTTTTTTGTGTAAATTGGGTTAGGGTTAGGGTTAGGGTTAGGGTTAGGGTTAGGGTTAGGGTTTAGGGTTAGGGTTAGGGTTAGGGTTAGGGTTTTCCCATAGAGAATGAATGGGGATTCCATGATTCCATATTCAATCTTCCAGAATCGCGTCTAATAGATACGAATCCGGAAGACTTTCACTTTCCCTTTCCAACTTTTTCTTCCGCATTCCATTGCCTTCCTTCCGCATTCCAATCGAATGTGTGATGAATTTTTTGAACCCCTAGGGGGCGCCAACGTATAAAATTCCATAATTCCAAGTTCAATTTTAATATCTTCCAATATTCCAAATTTATATCTAAAATATTGTTAATTTTTTTATTTCTATATTCTATATGGATTAGCATGCAGAGCTATGCTAGCTAATGCTAGCATGCTAATGCTAAAATGCTAACATGTTCTAAAACCAACCTAAACGTTTGGACATGATGGATTAGCATGCATTAGGGCTAGCTAATGCTAGCATGCTAATGCTAACATGCTAATGCTAACATGCTAACATGTTCTAAAACCAACCTAAACGTTTGGACATGATGGATTAGCATGCATTAGGGCTAGCATTAGCATGCTAATGCTAGCATGCTAATGCTAACATGCTAATGCTAACATGTTCTAAAACCAACCTAAACGTTTGGACATGATGTATTAGCATGCATTAGGGCTAGCATTAGCATGCTAATGCTAGCATGCTAATGCTAACATGTTCTAAAACCAACCTAAATGGTTGGACATGATGGATTAGCATGCATTAGGGCTAGCATTAGCATGCTAATGCTAGCATGCTAATGCTAATTCTAATGATATAGATGCAAATGTGGAAGGAAAATAGATACAAATGTGGAATTTGCAATATAGATGCAAATGTGGAAGGAGAATTTGAAAAATAGATACAAATGTGGAAGGAGATTTTGAAAAATAGATACAAATGTGGAACGTGGATTTATGTTTTCGACGTGGGATTTTGGGCTAACCGAAGCACGTTGGGACTTGGGAAAAATATCGTCGGATGCTCCGAGGGTGCTGTGTAACATATGTGAAAATCAAGGTTTTATCTCAACTTTTTTTTTTGGACTCAAATCCTTTTTTGCCTTTTTAAAGGCCTCTGGGACGCTTAGCGCCCATCCCCCGATTTCTTGATGTTTTCGGTGACCGATTACTCGGCCGTACTAGGTCGTAGTAAGTCGAGCTCGGTATCGACGGAAAGGTCTCGCTGAGCTTTATCAGACCCGCTTGGAAAAACACTTCTACCCCTTTTCTGTCGAGAGCTAGGGGGCGCTAAACTATTGAAATTTCACACCTTTCAAATGGCGTATCTCGTGAACGGAAGCACTTGGGGAGTTAGGGCTTATATCATTGGAAAGGTCTCTACTAGCTCTATTACATATGTCAAGGGCATCTAGGTGGCGCTGTTCCTGAGCAAACTCCTTAAAAAGAGGGTTAGAGACACGGGACATACTTTTACTTGAAGTGCTTGACTAACTAGTTGTAATAGGATGCTCATTGCCCACCTTCCATTAACACTTTAGGTGATGGGTGGGTATGAACTTATTTCACATTTACATTCTATAATTCCAGATTTGTATCTATTACTACCAAATTTGATTTTGGAGGGAAAAATGTTATGGACTTTATTCTGTTCTAACTCTTGAAGGCTTTAAGTTATACACTTGAAATTTTCAGGGTGTAAACACAAGGTCTAGAAGTAACTGAATGTAAAATTTCAGGAGTGTAGGTCAAGGATTAGTGTGTGAAATTGACCCAAATAAAATTGCTCTTCCAGGGCAGGGCCGCTTCCAGATTTGTATCTATTACTAGCAAAAATTTTTTTGGAGGGAAAAAATGTTATGGTACTTTATTCTGTTCTAACTCTTGAAGGCTTTAAGTTATACATTTGAAATTTTCAGGGTGTAAACATAAGGTCTTAATGTTAGTAAATCTAAATTTTCAGAAGTCTAGGTCAAGGGGAAGTGTGTGAAAACGACCCAAATAAAATTGCTCTGCCAGGACAGGGCCTCTTCCATATTTACATCTATTCTCATTACGACTACTTTACTGATTTCAGGGCTGAATTTGGGACCCTTCCTGTTGTGTCAGAGTGGTGAAAATTGACACTCTTACTCAGTGAGATGCCAGGTTTGAGTCAGAGTTGGAACCAACTCTCTATTCCATTGCATGGCCAAACAGGACCCCCAAACCCTTTGCGGTTTCAGGGCCTCTTCCATATTTACATCTATTATCATTACGACTACTTTACTGATTTCAGGGCTAAATTTGGGACCCTTCCTGTTGTGTCAGAGTGGTGAAAATCGACACGCTTACTCAGTGAGATGCCAGGTTTGAGTCAGAGGTGGATCCAACTCTCTATTCCATTGCATGGCCAAACAGGACCCCCAAACCCTTTGCGGTTTCAGGGCCTCTTCCACATTTACATCTATTACCTATAAACTTATTCCACATTTACATTCCAAAATTCCAGATTTGTATCTATTCCTATACAGATGACCTTTTGACCCCTGAAAATAAAAAGGCTATAAAATGGAAACGGAAAGAGCTAGGGATACGGGAACACCTGTTCTCCAATGCTCCCAGAGGGGTGTATATCATATGTGAAAATCAAGGTTTTATATCAACTTTTTTTTTTGACCCCCAATGGATTTTCCCTGATTCCAAGGCCTCTAACACTTATAGCCCTCTACCCCTTTCGTCCTGCTTTTTTTTGCCATACTTGGTCGCAGTAAGTCGAGCTTGGTATCGACGGAAAGGTCTCGCTGAGCTTTACTAGAACCACTTGGAAAAAAACTTCTATCCCTTTTCTGTCGAGAGCTAGGGGGCGCTAACCTATTGACATTTCGATTTTTTTCAAGTGGCGTATCTCTTGAACGGAAGCACTTGGGGAGTTGGGGCATATATCATTGGAAAGGTCTCAACTAGCTATATTACATATTCCAAGGACATCTCGGTGGCGCTGTTCCAGAGCCAACTCCTTAAAAAAGAGGGTTAGAGACACGGGACATACTTCTACTTGTAGTGCTTGACTGACTGGTTGCAGTAGGCTGCTCATTGGCATCCTTCCTACCATCAGCGCTTTAGGGGATGGGAGGGTATGAACTCATTCCACATTTACATCTATTACCTAAGAAATTAATTCACATTTACATTCCATAATTCCAGATTTGTATCTATTCCTATACAGATATGACCTTTTGACCCCTGAAAATAAAAAAGGCTATAAAATGGAAACGGAAAGAGCTAGGGATACAGGGACAACTGTTCTCCGATGCTCCAAGAGGGGTGTACATCATATGTGAAAATCAAGGTTTTATCTATTTTTTTTTTAACTCCCAATGGATTTTGTTGCCGCTGTTCCGTAACCATGGCAACCGTAACCATGGCGGCAACTGTAACCATAGCAACTGTAACCATAGCAACCGTAACCATGGCAATAGGCTGCTCATTGGCCTCCTTCCATCAGCACTTTAGGTGATGAACTCATTTCACATTTACATTCGATAATTCCAGATTTACATCTATTACTACCAAATTTGATTTAGAAGGGAAAAATGTTATGGTACTTTATTCTGTTCTAACTCTTGAAGACTTTAAGTTATACATTTGAAATTTTCAGGGTGTAAACACAAGGTCTAGAAGTAACTGAATGTAAAATTTCAGGAGTGTAGGTCAAGGATTAGTGTGTGAAATTGACCCAAATATAATTGCTCTTCCAGGGCAGGGCCGCTTCCATATTTGTATCTATTACTAGCAAATTTTTTTTTGGAGGGAAAAAATGTTATGGTACTTTATTCTGTTCTAACTCTTGAAGGCTTTAAGTTATACACATGAAATTTGCAGGGTGTAAACTTAAGGTCTTAATGTTACTAAATCTAAATTTTCAGAAGTCTAGGTCAAGGGGAAGTGTGTGAAATCGAACCAAATAAAATTGCTCTTCCAGGGCAGGGCCGCTTCCAGATTTGTATCTATTACTACCAAATAAAATTGCTCTTCCAGGGCAGGGCCGCTTCCAGATTTGTATCTATTACTACCAAATTTTTTTTTGGAGGGAAAAAATGTTATGGTACTTTATTCTGTTCTAACTCTTGAAGGCTTTAAGTTATACACATGAAATTTGCAGGGTGTAAACATAAGGTCTTAATGTTACTAAATCTAAATTTTCAGAAGTCTAGGTCAAGGGGAAGTGTGTGAAATCGACCCAAATAAAATTGCTCTTCCAGGGCAGGGCCTCTTCCATATTTACATCTATTACTACCAAATTTGATTTTGGAGGGAAAAAGTGCTAATGCTAGCATGCTAATGCTAGCATGCTAATGCTAACATGCTAACATGTTAGGTTGCCATAGCAATGGTTGCCAATACCATTGGTTGCCATAGCAACGGTTGCCATAGCAACGGTTGCCATAGCAATGGTTGCCATACCATTGGTTGCCACAGCAACGGTTGCCATAGCAACGGTTGCCATGGCAACGGTTGCCATAGCAATGGTTGCCAATACCATTGGTTGCCATAGCAACGGTTGCCATAGCAATGGTTGCCATACCATTGGTTACCACAGCAACGGTTGCCATAGCAACGGTTGCCATGGCAACCGTTGCCATAGCAATGGTTGCCATAACATTGGTTGCCATAGCAACGGTTGCCATGGCAACGGTTGCCATAGCAATGGTTGCCATACCATTGGTTGCCATGGCAACGGTTGCCACAGCAACGGTTGCCATAGCAACGGTTGCCATAGCAACGGTTGCCATATCAACCGTACCATAGCAAGTTAATGCTAGCATGCTAAAGCTAGCATGCTAATGCTAGCATGCTAATGCTAACATGCTAATGCTAGCATGCTAATGCTAGCATGCTAATGCTAACATGCTAATGCTAACATGCTAATGCTAACATGCTAATGCTAACATGCTAATGCTAACATGCTAATGCTAACATGCTAATGCTAGCATGCTAGCATGCTAGCATGCTAACATGCTAACATGCTAACATGCTAACATGATAATATGCTAACATGCTAATATGCTAATGTGCTAACATGGTAACATGCTAAATGCTAACATGCTAATGATAACATGCTAATGCTAGCATGCTAAATTTAGTATGCTAATGTTAGCATGCTAATGCTAGCATGCTAATGCTAGCATGCTAATGCTAACATGCTAACATGCTAACATGCTAACATGCTAACATGCTAACATGCTAATGCTTGCATGCTAAATTTAGTATGCTAATGTTAGCATGCTAATGCTAGCATGCTAATGCTAGCATGCTAATGCTTACATGCTAATGCTAGCATGCTAGTATTAGCATGTTAGGTTGCCATAGCAACGGTTGCCAATACAACAGTTGCCATAGCAACGGTTGCCATAGCAACGGTTGCCATACCATTGGTTGCCATAGCAACGGTTGCCATGACAACAGTTGCCATAGCAACGGTTGCCATACCATTGGTTGCCATAGCAACAGTTGCCATGGCAACGGTTGCCATAGCAATGGTTGCCATACCATTGGTTGCCATACCATTGGTTGCCATAGCAACGGTTGCCATGACAACGGTTGCCATAGCAACGGTTGCCATACCATTGGTTGCCATAGCAACGGTTGCCATAGCAATGGTTGCCATATCAACCGTAACCTTAGCAACGGTTTCCATAGCAACGGTTTCCACAGCAACGGTTGCCACAGCAACTGTTGCCACAGCAACGGTTGCCACAGCAACAGTTGCCACAGCAACGGTTGCCATAGCAACGGTTGCCACAGCAACGGTTGCACAGCATGCTAGCATTAGCATCCTAATGCTAGCATGCTAATGCTAGCATGCTAATGCTAACATGTTAACATGCTAACATGTTAACATGCTAACATGCTAGCATGCTAGCATGCTAATGCTAGCATGCTAATGCTAACATGCTAATGCTAACATGTTAACATGCTAACATGTTAACATGCTAACATGCTAACATGCTAACATGCTAACATGCTAACATGCTAACATGCTAATTATAGCTTGCTAATGCTAGCATGCTAATGATAGCATGCTAATGCTAGCATGCTAATGCTAACATGCTAATGCTAACATGTTAACATGCTAACATGCTAACATGCTAGCATGCTAGCATGCTAACATGCTAGCATGCTAATGCTAGCATGCTAATGATAGCATGCTAATGATAGCATGCTAATGCTAGCATGCTAATGCTAGCATGCTAATGCTAGCATGCTAATGCTAACATGCTAATGCTAACATGTTAACATGCTAACATGCTAACATGCTAACATGCTAACATGCTAACATGCTAGCATGCTAATGCTAGCATGCTAATGCTAGCATGCTAATTGCCCATTGCCATGGCAACGGTTGACATATAAATTGTAACCATAGCATCGGTTGCCATAGCAACGGTTGCCATAGCAACGGTTGCCATAGCAACGGTATGAACTTATTTCACACTTACATTCCATAATTCCAGATTTACATCTATTACTACCAAATTTGATTTTGGAGGGAAAAATGTTATAGTACTTTATTCTGTTCTAACTCTTGAAGGCTTTAAGTTATACATTTGAAATTTTCAGGGTGTAAACAC
This sequence comes from Siphamia tubifer, assembly GCA_020466265.1. NCBI lineage: Eukaryota > Metazoa > Chordata > Actinopteri > Kurtiformes > Apogonidae > Siphamia > Siphamia tubifer. The sequence continues at coordinate 2,595,098 of CM035786.1, read as the reverse complement.
AAGGTCTAGAAGTAACTGAATGTAAAATTTCAGGAGTGTAGGTCAAGGATTAGTGTGTGAAATTGACCCAAATAAAATTGCTCTTCCAGGGCAGGGCCGCTTCCAGATTTGTATCTATTACTACCAAATTTTTTTTTGGAGGGAAAAAATGTTATGGTATTTTATTCTGTTCTAACTCTTGAAGGCTTTAAGTTATACACATGAAATTTGCAGGGTGTAAACATAAGGTCTTAATGTTACTAAATCTAAATTTTCAGAAGTCTAGGTCAAGGGGAAGTGTGTGAAAACGACCCAAATAAAATTGCTCTGCCAGGACAGGGCCTCTTCCATATTTACATCTATTCTCATTACGACTACTTTACTGATTTCAGGGCTAAATTTGGGACCCTTCCTGTTGTGTCAGAGTGGTGAAAATTGACACTCTTACTCAGTGAGATGCCAGGTTTGAGTCAGAGTTGGAACCAACTCTCTATTCCATTGCATGGCCAAACAGGACCCCCAAACCCTTTGCGGTTTCAGGGCCTCTTCCATATTTACATCTATTATCATTACGACTACTTTACTGATTTCAGGGCTTAATTTGGGACCCTTCCTGTTGTGTCAGAGTGGTGAAAATCGACACTCTTACTCAGTGAGATGCCAGGTTTGAGTCAGAGGTGGATCCAACTCTCTATTCCATTGCATGGCCAAACAGGACCCCCAAACCCTTTGCGGTTTCAGGGCCTCTTCCATATTTACATCTATTATCATTACGACTACTTTACTGATTTCAGGGCTAAATTTGGGACCCTTCCTGTTGTGTCAGAGTGGTGAAAATCGACACTCTTACTCAGTGAGATGCCAGGTTTGAGTCAGAGGTGGATCCAACTCTCTATTCCATTGCCTGGCCAAACAGGACCCCCAAACCCTTTGCGCCGCCAGGGCCTCTTCCACATTTACATCTATTACCTATGAACTTATTCCACATTTACATTCCAAAATTCCAGATTTGTATCTATTCCTATACAGATGACCTTTTGACCCCTGAAAATAAAAAGGCTATAAAATGGAAACGGAAAGAGCTAGGGATACGGGGACAACTGTTCTCCAATGCTCCAAGAGGGGTGTATATCATATGTGAAAATCAAGTCTTTATCTCAACTTTTTTTTTTGACCCCAATGGATTTTTCCCTGATGCCAGGCCTCTGGGACTTATAGCCCTCTACCCCGTTCGTCCTACTTTTTTTTGCCATACTTGGTCGCAGTAAGTCGAGCTTGGTATCGACGGAAAGGTCTCGCCGAGCTTTACTAGACCCACTTGGAAAAAAACTTCTACCCCTTTTCTGTCGAGAGCCAGGGGGCGCTAACCTATTGAGATTTCGATTTTTTTCAAGTGGCGTATCTCTTGAACGGAAGCACTTGGGGAATTGGGGCATATATCATTGGAAAGGTCTCAACTAGCTCTATTACATATTCCAAGGACATCTAGGTGGCGCTGTTCCAGAGTCAACTCCTTAAAAAAGAGGGTTAGAGACATGGGACATACTTCTACTTGTAGTGCTTGACTGACTGGTTGCAGTAGGCTGCTCATTGGCATCCTTCCTACCATCAGCGCTTTAGGGGATGGGAGGGTATGAACTCATTCCACATTTACATCTATTACCTATGAACTTTTTCCACATTTACATTCCAAAATTCCAGATTTGTATCTATTCCTATACAGATGACCTTTTGACCCCTGAAAATAAAAAGGCTATAAAATGGAAACGGAAAGAGCTAGGGATACGGGAAAAAGTGTCCCCCGATGCTCCAAGAGGGGTGTATATCATATGTGAAAATCAAGGTTTTATCTATTTTTTTTTTAACTCCCAATGGATTTTGTTGCCGCTGTTCCGTAACCATGGCAACCGTAACCATGGCGGCAACGGTTACCACAGTAACTGTAACCATAGCAACCGTAACCATGGCAATAGGCTGCTCATTGGCCTCCTTCCATCAGCACTTTAGGTGATGGGAGGGTATGAACTCATTTCACATTTACATTCCATAATTCCAGATTTACATCTATTACTACCAAATTTGATTTAGAAGGGAAAAATGTCATGACGCTTTATTCAGTCCTACTCGTGAAGCCTTTAAGTTATACACTTGAAATTTTCAGGGTGCAAACACAAGGTCTAGAAGTAACTGAATGTAAAATTTCAGGAGTGTAGGTCAAGGATTAGTATGTGAAATTGACCCAAATATAATTGCTCTTCCAGGGCAGGGCCGCTTCCAGATTTGTATCTATTACTAGCAAATTTTTTTTGGAGGGAAAAAATGTTATGGTACTTTATTCTGTTCTAACTCTTGAAGGCTTTAGGTTATACACATGAAATTTGCAGGGTGTAAACATAAGGTCTTAATGTTACTAAATCTAAATTTTCAGAAGTCTAGGTCAAGGGGAAGTGTGTGAAATCGACCCAAATAAAATTGCTCTTCCAGGGCAGGGCCGCTTCCATATTTGTATCTATTACTACCAAATTTTTTTTGGAGGGAAAAAGTGTTATGGTACTTTATTCTGTTCTAACTCGTGAAGCCTTTAAGTTATACACATGAAACTTTCAGGGTGTAAACTTAAGGTCTTAATGTTACTAAATCTAAATTTTCAGAAGTCTAGGTCAAGGGGAAGTGTGTGAAATCGACCCAAATAAAATTGCTCTTCCAGGCCAGGGCCGCTTCCATATTTGTATCTATTACTACCAAATTTGATTTTGGAGGGAAAAAGTGCTAATGCTAGCATGCTAATGCTAGCATGCTAATGCTAATATGCTAATGATAGCATGCTAATACTAGCATGCTAACATGTTAGGTTGCCATAGCAACGGTTGCCAATACCATTGGTTGCCATAGCAACGGTTGCCATAGCAACGGTTGCCATAGCAACGGTTGCCATAGCAATGGTTGCCATAACATTGGTTGCCATAGCAACGGTTGCCATGGCAACGGTTGCCATAGCAATGGTTGCCATAACATTGGTTGCCATAGCAATGGTTGCCATGGCAACGGTTGCCATAGCAATGGTTGCCATGGCAACGGTTGCCATAGCAATGGTTGCCATAACATTGGTTGCCATGGCAACGGTTGCCATGGCAATGGTTGCCATACCATTGGTTGCCATATCAACGGTTGCCATGGCAACGGTTGCCATAACATTGGTTGCCATGGCAACGGTTGCCATGGCAATGGTTGCCATACCATTGGTTGCCATATCAACGCTTGCCATGGCAACGGTTGCCATAGCAATGGTTGCCATACCATTGGTTGCCATAGCAACCCTTGCCATGACAACAGTTGCCATAGCAACGGTTGCCATTGCAACGGTTGCCATTGTAACGGTTGCCATATCAACCGTACCATAGCAAGTTAATGCTAGCATGCTAATGCTAGCATGCTAAAGCTAGCATGCTAATGCTAGCATGCTAAAGCTAGCATGCTAATGATAGCATGCTAATGCTAACATGCTAATGCTAGCATGCTAATGCTAACATGCTAAAGCTAGCATGCTAATGATAGCATGCTAATGCTAGCATGCTAATGCTAACATGCTAATGCTAACATGATAATGCTAACATGCTAATGCTAACATGCTAATGCTAGCATGCTAATGCTAACATGCTAATTTGCTAACATGCTAACATGCTAACATGGTAATATGCTAACATGCTAACATGCTAACATGCTAACATGCTAATGCTAGCATGCTAAATTTAGTATGCTAATGTTAGCATGCTAATGCTAGCATGCTAATGCTAGAATGCTAATGTAAACATGCTAATGCTAGCATGCTAATGCTATCATGCTAATGCTTACATGCTAATACTAGCATGCTAACATGTTAGGTTGCCATAGCAACGGTTGCCATAGCAACGGTTGCCATAGCAACGGTTGCCATAGCTATGGTTGCCATAACATCGGTTGCCATAGCAACGGTTGCCATGGCAAGGGTGACCATAGCAACGGTTGCCATAGCAACGGTTGCCATACCATTGGTTGCCATGGCAACGGTTGCCACAGCAACAGTTGCATTAGCAATGGTTGCCATGGCAACGGTTGCCATAGCAATGGTTGCCATAACATTGGTTGCCATAGCAACGGTTGCCATGGCAACGGTTGCCATAGCAATGGTTGCCATAACATTGGTTGCCATAGCAACGGTTGCCATGGCAACGGTTGCCATAGCAATGGTTGCCATAACATTGGTTGCCATAGCAACGGTTGCCATGGCAACGGTTGCCATAGCAATGGTTGCCATAACATTGGTTGCCATAGCAACGGTTGCCATGGCAACGGTTGCCATAGCAATGGTTGCCATACCATTGGTTGCCATAGCAACGGTTGCCATAGCAACGGTTGCCATATCAACCGTACCATAGCAAGTTAATGCTAGCATGCTAATGCTAGCATGCTAAAGCTAGCATGCTAATGCTAGCATGCTAAAGCTAGCATGCTAATGATAGCATGCTAATGCTAACATGCTAATGCTAGCATGCTAATGCTAACATGCTAAAGCTAGCATGCTAATGATAGCATGCTAATGCTAGCATGCTAATGCTAACATGCTAATGCTAACATGATAATGCTAACATGCTAATGCTAACATGCTAATGCTAGCATGCTAATGCTAACATGCTAATTTGCTAACATGCTAACATGCTAACATGGTAATATGCTAACATGCTAACATGCTAACATGCTAACATGCTAATGCTAGCATGCTAAATTTAGTATGCTAATGTTAGCATGCTAATGCTAGCATGCTAATGCTAGAATGCTAATGTAAACATGCTAATGCTAGCATGCTAATGCTATCATGCTAATGCTTACATGCTAATACTAGCATGCTAACATGTTAGGTTGCCATAGCAACGGTTGCCATAGCAACGGTTGCCATAGCAACGGTTGCCATAGCAACGGTTGCCATAGCTATGGTTGCCATAACATCGGTTGCCATAGCAACGGTTGCCATGGCAAGGGTGACCATAGCAACGGTTGCCATAGCAACGGTTGCCATACCATTGGTTGCCATGGCAACGGTTGCCACAGCAACAGTTGCATTAGCAATGGTTGCCATGGCAACGGTTGCCATAGCAATGGTTGCCATAACATTGGTTGCCATAGCAACGGTTGCCATGGCAACGGTTGCCATAGCAATGGTTGCCATAACATTGGTTGCCATAGCAACGGTTGCCATGGCAACGGTTGCCATAGCAATGGTTGCCATAACATTGGTTGCCATAGCAACGGTTGCCATGGCAACGGTTGCCATAGCAATGGTTGCCATAACATTGGTTGCCATAGCAACGGTTGCCATGGCAACGGTTGCCATAGCAATGGTTGCCATACCATTGGTTGCCATAGCAACGGTTGCCATAGCAACGGTTGCCATATCAACCGTACCATAGCAAGTTAATGCTAGCATGCTAATGCTAGCATGCTAATGCTAACATGCTAATGATAGCATGCTAATGCTAACATGCTAATGCTAACATGCTAATGCTAGCATGCTAATGCTAACATGCTAATGCTAACATGCTTACATGCTAACATGCTAACATGCTAATATGCTAATATGCTAACATGCTAACATGCTAACATGCTAACATGCTAATGCTAACATGCTAATGCTTGCATGCTTAATTTAGTATGCTAATGTTAGCATGCTAATGTTAGCATGCTAATGCTAGCATGCTAATGCTAGCATGCTAATGCTAGCATGCTAATGCTTACATGCTAATGCTAGCATGATAATACTAGCATGCTAACATGTTAGGTTGCCATAGCAACCGTTGCCATGGCAACGGTTGCCATAGCAATGGTTGCCATAACATTGGTTGCCATAGCAACGGTTGCCATAGCAACGGTTGCCATGGCAACGGTTGCCATAGCAACGGTTGCCATAACATTGGTTGCCATAGCAACGGTTGCCATAGCAACGGTTGCCATAGCAACGGTTGCCAATACAACAGTTGCCATAGCAACGGTTGCCATAGCAACGGTTGCCATAGCAACGGTTGCCATAGTAATGGTTGCCATACCATTGGTTGCCATGGCAACGGTTGCCATAGTAATGGTTGCCATACCATTGGTTGCCATAGCAACGGTTGCCATGACAACAGTTGCCATACCATTGGTTGCCATAGCAACGGTTGCCATAGCAACGGTTGCCATACCATTGGTTGCCATAGCAACGGTTGCCATTGCAACGGTTGCCATATCAACCGTACCATAGCAAGTTAATGCTAGCATGCTAATGCTAGCATGCTAATGCTAACATGCTAATGATAGCATGCTAATGCTAACATGCTAATGCTAACATGCTAATGCTAACATGTTAATGCTAACATGCTAATGCTAACATGCTAATGCTAACATGCTAATGCTAACATGCTAATGCTAACATGCTAATGCTAACATGCTAATGCTAACATGCTAATGCTAACATGCTAATGCTAACATGCTAATGCTAACATGCTAATGCTAACATGCTAATGCTAACATGCTTACATGCTAACATGCTTACATGCTAACATGCTACCATGCTAACATGCTAACATGCTAACATGCTAACATGCTAACATGCTAACATGCTAACATGCTAATGCTAACATGCTAATGCTAGCATGCTAAATTCAGTATGCTAATGTAAGCATGCTAATGCTAGCATGCTAATGCTAGCATGCTAATGCTAGCATGCTAATGCAATATGATAATGCTAACATGCTAATTCTAGCATGTTAATGCTAATATGCTAATGCTAGCATGCTAATACTAGCATGCTAACATGTTAGGTTGCCATAGCAACGGTTGCCAATACCATTGGTTGCCAATACCATTGGTTGCCATAGCAACGGTTGCCATAGCAACGGTTGCCATAGCAACGGTTGCCATAGAAACGGTTGCCATAGCAACGGTTGCCATAGCAATGGTTGCCATACCATTGGTTGCCACAGCAACGGTTGCCATGGCAACGGTTGCCATAGCAATGGTTGCCATAACATTGGTTGCCATAGCAACGGTTGCCATGGCAACGGTTGCCATAGCAACGGTTGCCATGGCAACGGTTGCCATAGCAACGGTTGCCATACCATTGGTTGCCATGGCAACGGTTGCCATAGCAATGGTTGCCATAACATTGGTTGCCATAGCAACGGTTGCATTGGCAACGGTTGCCATAGCAATGGTTGCCATAGCAACGGTTGCCATGGCAACGGTTGCCTAACGCTTTTAGACGTCGGCGGCTCAATCTGCCACAGCCGGGACGCGAACCGCCAACCTCTTGGTCTACTACGGACCGAGAGGTTGGCGGTTCGCGTCCCGGCTGTGGCAGTCCACATGTCAAAGTGTCCTTGGGCAAGACACTGTGAATGGGTGATTGTGAAGCAAATGTGAAGCGCTTTGAGCACCATGAAGGTGTAATTATGAATATGGAGTTGGAATATGGAATATGTAATTGGAATTTGGAATTTGGAATATAGATGTAAATGTGGAATGTGGAATTCACTATATAGATACAAATGTGGAATTGTGGAATTCACTATATAGATACAAATGTGGAATGTGGATTCTGTTTTGGAATTTGGGCTAACGGAAGCGTTTAGGGATTTGGGACAGGTATAAGTGGAATGGTCTCAACTAGCTCTATTACATATGTCAAGGACATCTATGTGGCGCTTTTAGACGGCGTTGCTCAATCTGCCACAGCCGGGACGCGAACCGCCAACCTCTTGGTCTACTACGGACCGAGAGGTTGGCGGTTCGCGTCCCGGCTGTGGCAGTCCACATGTCAAAGTGTCCTTGGGCAAGACACTGTGAATGGGTGATTGTGAAGCAAATGTGAAGCGCTTTGAGCACCATGAAGGTGTAATTATGAATATGGAGTTGGAATATGGAATATGTAATTGGAATTTGGAATTTGGAATATAGATGTAAATGTGGAATGTGGAATTCACTATATAGATACAAATGTGGAATTGTGGAATTCACTATATAGATACAAATGTGGAATGTGGATTCTGTTTTGGAATTTGGGCTAACGGAAGCGTTTAGGGATTTGGGACAGGTATAAGTGGAATGGTCTCAACTAGCTCTATTACATATGTCAAGGACATCTATGTGGCGCTTTTAGACGGCGGCGGCTCAATCTGCCACAGCCGGGACGCGAACCGCCAACCTCTTGGTCTACTACGGACCGAGAGGTTGGCGGTTCGCGTCCCGGCTGTGGCAGTCCACATGTCAAAGTGTCCTTGGGCAAGACACTGTGAATGGGTGATTGTGAAGCAAATGTGAAGTGCTTTGAGCACCATGAAGGTGTAATTATGAATATGGAGTTGGAATATGGAATATGTAATTGGAATTTGGAATTTGGAATATAGATGTAAATGTGGAATGTGGAATTCACTATATAGATACAAATGTGGAATTGTGGAATTCACTATATAGATACAAATGTGGAATGTGGATTCTGTTTTGGAATTTGGGCTGACGGAAGCGTTTAGGGATTTGGGACAGGTATAAGTGGAATGGTCTCAACTAGCTCTATTACATATGTCAAGGACATCTATGTGGCGCTTTTAGAAGGCGGCGGCTCAATCTGCCACAGCCGGGACGCGAACCGCCAACCTCTTGGTCTACTACGGACCGAGAGGTTGGCGGTTCGCGTCCCGGCTGTGGCAGTCCACATGTCAAAGTGTCCTTGGGCAAGACACTGTGAATGGGTGATTGTGAAGCAAATGTGAAGCGCTTTGAGCACCATGAAGGTGTAATTATGAATATGGAGTTGGAATATGGAATATGTAATTGGAATTTGGAATTTGGAATATAGATGTAAATGTGGAATGTGGAATTCACTATATAGATACAAATGTGGAATTGTGGAATTCACTATATAGATACAAATGTGGAATGTGTGAATATAGATACAAATGTGGAATGTGGAATATAGATACAAATGTGGAATGTGGAATTTGGAATATAGATACAAATGTGGAATTGTGGAATTCACTATATAGATACAAATGTGGAATGTGTGAATATAGATACAAATGTGGAATGTGGAATATAGATACAAATGTGGAATGTGGAATTTGGAATATAGATACAAATGTGGAATTGTGGAATGCACTATATAGATACAAATGTGGAATGTGGAATATAGATACAAATGTGGAATGTGGAATTTGGAATATAGATACAAATGTGGAATTGTGGAATTCACTATATAGATACAAATGTGGAATGTATGAATATAGATACAAATGTGGAATGTGGAATATAGATACAAATGTGGAATGTGGAATTTGGAATATAGATACAAATGTGGAATTGTGGAATGCACTATATAGATACAAATGTGGAATGTGGAATATAGATACAAATGTGGAATGTGGAATTTGGAATATAGATACAAATGTGGAATTGTGGAATTCACTATATAGATACAAATGTGGAATGTGTGAATATAGATACAAATGTGGAATGTGGAATATAGATACAAATGTGGAATGTGGAATTTGGAATATAGATACAAATGTGGAATTGTGGAATGCACTATATAGATACAAATGTGGAATGTGGAATATAGATACAAATGTGGAATGTGGAATTTGGAATATAGATACAAATGTGGAATTGTGGAATTCACTATATAGATACAAATGTGGAATGTATGAATATAGATACAAATGTGGAATGTGGAATATAGATACAAATGTGGAATGTGGAATTTGGAATATAGATACAAATGTGGAATTGTGGAATGCACTATATAGATACAAATGTGGAATGTGGAATATAGATACAAATGTGGAATGTGGAATTTGGAATATAGATACAAATGTGGAATTGTGGAATTCACTATATAGATACAAATGTGGAATGTGTGAATATAGATACAAATGTGGAATGTGGAATATAGATACAAATGTGGAATGTGGAATTTGGAATATAGATACAAATGTGGAATTGTGGAATGCACTATATAGATACAAATGTGGAATGTGGAATATAGATACAAATGTGGAATGTGGAATTTGGAATATAGATACAAATGTGGAATTGTGGAATTCACTATATAGATACAAATGTGGAATGTGTGAATATAGATACAAATGTGGAATGTGGAATATAGATACAAATGTGGAATGTGGAATTTGGAATATAGATACAAATGTGGAATTGTGGAATGCACTATATAGATACAAATGTGGAATGTGGAATATAGATACAAATGTGGAATGTGGAATTTGGAATATAGATACAAATGTGGAATTGTGGAATTCACTATATAGATACAAATGTGGAATGTATGAATATAGATACAAATGTGGAATGTGGAATATAGATACAAATGTGGAATGTGGAATTTGGAATATAGATACAAATGTGGAATTGTGGAATGCACTATATAGATACAAATGTGGAATGTGGAATATAGATACAAATGTGGAATGTGGAATTTGGAATATAGATACAAATGTGGAATTGTGGAATTCACTATATAGATACAAATGTGGAATGTGTGAATATAGATACAAATGTGGAATGTGGAATATAGATACAAATGTGGAATGTGGAATTTGGAATATAGATACAAATGTGGAATTGTGGAATGCACTATATAGATACAAATGTGGAATGTGGAATATAGATACAAATGTGGAATGTGGAATTTGGAATATAGATACAAATGTGGAATTGTGGAATTCACTATATAGATACAAATGTGGAATGTGTGAATATAGATACAAATGTGGAATGTGGAATATAGATACAAATGTGGAATGTGGAATTTGGAATATAGATACAAATGTGGAATTGTGGAATTCACTATATAGATACAAATGTGGAATGTGGAATATAGATACAAATGTGGAATGTGGAATTTGGAATATAGATACAAATGTGGAATTGTGGAATTCACTATATAGATACAAATGTGGAATTGTGGAATATAGATACAAATGTGGAATGTGGAATATAGATACAAATGTGGAATGTGGAATTCACTATATAGATACAAATGTGGAATTGTGGAATTCACTATATAGATACAAATGTGGAATGTGGAATATAGATGTAAATGTGGAATATGGAATTTGGAATATAGATGTAAATGTGGAATTAACATGCTAGCATTAGCATGCTATCATTAGCATGCTAGCATTTTCATTTTAGCATTAAATAGATACAAAATTGGAATGATTCCATAATTACATCTATTATTAAAAAGTAATGAAATAAATCCATAATTGGAATGATTCCATAATTCGATTCCATAATTACATCTATTATTTACTGCGCCACCTGGTGGTTGGAGGCTAAAATTGCAATTTTTAAAAATAGCTAAAAAGTAGCTCGCTACGTCCGGAAAAATACGCCGAATACAATGGTGCAGGTTTGGGCTCTTTAAATTTTTTAGGGTCCGAGAAAAAAAATCGCTTCCATAATTCCAGATTCGGCAAGTCGTGTTATTCTGTTTACGGGGCTCCCGAAACGCGTTTTGGTCTTGGTCCCGTCGCTCTACGACTTTCGGAAAGCATACATGGAAGTTAGGGTTTCCCCTAATTAGGGTTAGGGTTAGGGTTAGGGTTAGGGTTGGGTTAGGGTTCGGGTTTGGGTCAAGGGTCTAAATAGACTTTATGGGCACTGGCCTACTGGCCCGGGCCCACCACTCTCCTGAAGGTATTTCCTCCTCCCCCTCCCCATTCCAATTTTCTCGTGGTTAGATTCCTTATACTCTAAGACTCGGAGCAACCGGGTCAACAGCAAATTCTCCGGTGGGGGCCCTAACGGCCTGCAGCGGACGATCGGGGGAAGGAGGGGGGGGGGGGGGGGGTGTTTTTTAAAAAAAACCGGTATAATACCAATCAAAAAAAGATAAAATTGGGTAACAAGTATTATTGCTGTGTGGAACGGGTGTTATACCTTGGTGATGGGCCCTTGCACAACTGGAAACGTTATTCTACCCCCAATGCCTGGCTGGTTTAGTAAATAAGTGCTATGGAGTAAAATATATTAGATAATATTTAATAAAAGAGAGATAAATTGTATATAATAAAAAAACTTTTTAAAGGATATAAGCAGATAAAACATACTAGTAGATACAAGAATGGGTGTTATGTGTTCCTAAAATTCATAAAACACATGACATGCAGGCAAACAGCACATAGAAATAGAGCATGCAGAACGTATCCAAAATGAAAGAAGGGAATGGTACAATTAAAAAACAAAAAACATAGCAGCATGCACATAAATAATGACATGAGAGACCACATAAAAACCATATATAGAGAGTCATAGACCAAATTAACAAGAAAATAAACCTAATAATAATAATAAGTATAAATTAAGATTATAGATATTAAAAAGATAGCATTTTATTATTTATACATGATATTTATTAAAACCAGTAGGTCAGTGAGGAGAGAAGGTTAGGGTTAGGGTTAGGGTTAGGGTTAGGGTTAGGGTTAGGGTTAGGGTTAGGGTTAGGGTTAGGGTTAGGGTTAGGGTTAGGGTTAGGGTTTAGGGTTAGGGTTAGGGTTAGGGTTAGGGTTAGGGTTAGGGTTAGGGTTAGGGTTAGGGTTAGGGTTAGGGTTAGGGTTAGGGTAAGGGTTAGGGTTAGGGTTAGGGTTAGGGTTAGGGGGTTAGGGTTAGGGTTAGGGTTAGGGTTAGGGTTAGGGTTAGGGTTAGGGTTAGGGTTTAGGGTTAGGGTTTAGGGTTAGGGTTAGGGTTAGGGTTAGGGTTAGGGTTAGGGTTAGGGTTAGGGTTAGGGTTAGGGTTAGGGTTAGGGTTAGGGTTAGGGTTAGGGTTTAGGGTTAGGGTTAGGGTTAGGGTTAGGGTTAGGGTTAGGGTTAGGGTTAGGGTTAGGGTTAGGGTTAGGGTTAGGGTTAGGGTTAGGGTTAGGGTAAGGGTTAGGGTTAGGGGGTTAGGGTTAGGGTTAGGGTTAGGGTTAGGGTTAGGGTTAGGGTTAGGGTTAGGGTTAGGGTTAGGGTTAGGGTTTAGGGTTAGGGTTTAGGGTTAGGGTTAGGGTTAGGGTTAGGGTTAGGGTTAGGGTTAGGGTTAGGGTTAGGGTTAGGGTTAGGGTTAGGGTTAGGGTTAGGGTTAGGGTTAGGGTTAGGTTTTAGGGTTAGGGTTAGACTTAAAGAGTGTGCCAAGTTGGCCCTTAAAGGCACTGGCCTACGGATCCAGGAAATCCCCCCTAAAATGTGCTCCTCCTGTAAAAGAACTGCTTGTGTGAGAGGGGGATCTGTTTGTTCCCCCTGGTGTTGTGTTGGAGAATCAGTGGGAGGGCTCAGTCCCCGTCTTGAAACCGGGCCCCAGGGGAAACGGCGTCCCCGTGCGGGGGAGGAGTGGGGCAATGATGTGGGATGGGAAATAACCAGTAGAGGTCAGCAAATACCTGTGGATGGGTCCTCCCCAGCGCAGCCTCGCTGCAGCAAGATATGACGCCAGAGCGGGAGAAAAGGGTTAAATAAGTGCTAGTTTAAAGAAATAATGAATAAATAAACAAAGAAATTATATAAATACGTACATAAAGCTGTCTGTGTGCTAACTAATTCTATGTATGTGGTGGACGTATGAATGTGTGTCAAGGAAAGGGGAGAGGGGGGGGGGGGGGAGAGAAAATGAGAAAAGGGGAGAGGGGGGTGGAAGAGAAATAAAACCACAACATGCAGGATAAAAGGAATATTATTAAAACAGGCACAAATCCACACTTTTAACCAAACCATGCAGTTGAAAAGAATCAGAAAGGATTAGAGACAGCAAACATAAATAAAAAAATATATATAAAAAAATAAATATATAAATATATATATATATAAGACAAGGACATAAAGGAACTGATATAGACTGACAAAGAGTGAGAAGAAAAAAAGGGGGGGGGGGGGAAGAACAGAAGGGACTAAATTTGAGGAGAGAGAGTGTGTGTGTATAGGGGACAGGGTAGTCATAGATCTCATTTTGAGTTTAAAAGACAAATAACTTTCCACTAAATATATGCTGTGAAGTTGGGTAGGAAGGGATTGTAATCATTATGTAGCCCAAAGAAAAGTATATATGTATATGTATACACACACACCCCTGTCAAACTCCAAAACAACCAAATATATACAAATAAGAGAAATAATAATAATAATAAAATAACAGAAATGATGAAAAATAAGTTTAGATCATGAATAAATAATACACCAAACAAAAAGGGAATCCCAAATACACCCTGCCCTCTTAGATGTGGGTCAGAAGCGTAAGCTGCGCTGGGGAGGACCATCAGCAGGAAATTAGTGAAAACAAAAGAACATTGTTTGTATAGGATTTTAATTTATTGAGGTAATTTATTGTCCTGTTGGTAAGGCTTTCTTCTTAGCACGTGGAACTCCTCTGGAGGGAGAAAATTGTGTGGGGGCCAGGGCTGCATCCTCTGGTAACGGAGGGGAAAGAAGAGTAAGTTAGGACCCCTCGGTTCGGTTGTCTTCCGCCAGTCCACCCAATGACCCCCCCCGGTCCTCTCTCCGTCCCCTGGGTTAGGATTAGGGTTAGGATAAGGGGCTAGGGTTAGGATAAGAGGTTAGGGTTAGAGTTAGGAAAGAGGGTACAGGTTAGGTTTAGGAAAAAGGGTGAGGGTGGGGTTAAGGGGAGGGGGGTTAGGGTTAGGATAGGAAGGAGGGGGGGGTGGTAGTAAGGGTTAGGGTTAGGGAAATGAGGTAAGGGTTAGGGTTAGGAAAAAGGGTTAGGGTTAGGATAAGGGGTTAGGGTTAGGATAAAGGATAGAGTAAGGGTTAGGATAAAAAAAAGGAGGTTAGGGTTAGAATAAGAGGTGGGTGGACCTTTAAACAGGAACGGAGGAACCCAGAGAGAGGGGGAAGTGCGTGTGTGTGGTCCGGTGTTTGGATGCCACCTTGTGGATGGATGAGTGTATTGTTGTATGGGAGTGTTGTCCATGTGTTGTCAGTCATGTCTGGGGGGTCCGGTCTGAAACTACTATGGTAATATATTTAGAATATTGCACCAATGTTGGAAGATGAGTGTAGCTGTAGTGGGTGTCCAGTGAATGTTGTCAGGTCCAGTAGTGAACTGGTCCTGTGGTATCTCGGCCAAGGAAGGGAGGTGGGTCCTGATTGTGTTATTGATGACCTGTAAGTTGTCTTTCTGGGTCCGTGCTAGTGCTGGGGAAAAGTTAATGACCGGAAAGAAAATGTCTGCTTTGGGGAATGTACGCTTAGCTGCTCTGTGTAGCGCTTTAAGCTGTTTTATAGAAGTCAATTTGGGATGTTGGTCTTTGTTATTGATACCTATTGAGAGGATAAGGGTTGTGGTGGTGAGGGAAATAGGAGCTTTCTGACAGATTTTTAAAAAATGAAAAAAGTTGGCGCCTGGGTAACTGTCTATTTGGATTTGGTTGTTAGTGTATGGAGGGATTCTGCTAATGTTGGAGTCTCCCAGCACTAGCACGGGCTTAAGTGGTCTGAAGTGCCAGTCCAGTATTTTCCTGTGTGGTCTGGCTATGTGAGTTGTAGGTCTGAACTGGGGTGGGGGATGGATCAGGACCGTCACCTCCCTATCCTTGGCCGATGTCTCCTGAAATGTATGAATGGGTGAGGTTGGCGGGGTTATATCTGAATCTGATTGTAGGGGTGTGTCAGTACCGCGTGGCCCCCAACTCCCTGGGTCAGGAGGGGGGGTCTCCATGGGTGTGGAGACTGGCGGGACTATAGGTTCTGGGGACCCGGGGTCAGAGAGTGAGCCCTCCTCACTGGGGGTCTGCTGGTGTGGAGTCAAGGTGGATGAATGTGTAATTGGTGGGGTGACACTATTGGATGGGTCTATGGGAGCGGGTGGACTAGACAGAGGGAGAGGGAGGGGCCCAATCTCTGTATTGCGTGTCACTTTCTCGGCTAAGGAAGTGAGCGGGCCTAGGTACAAAGACCGTTTATACGGTGCTGTAGGCCTAGGGAGGGGAGGAGGAGCATTGCCCCTCTCCTGTTGTGTGTGTGTTGGGTTTGTATGTCCAGAAGTGTGCTGAGTATCTGTAATCTGTTGGGGTAGTGAATTGGTAGGTGTATGTCTGTCTGTAGTGAATCCTAATGTAGTTATTGCTGTTTGGATGGTCTGCTGTTGGAGTCTATGTGAAAATCTCTTACTGGCCCAGCCGATGGCTATCTGTAGAGCTTGATGGTCTGGGGTTGTAGTCTGTAGGGAGGAAATGATGGATGTAATGGAGGAGGTGTAATGTGTCTGCAGTATGTCCAATGTGTTATTGAGCCAATGTGTAGTGTTTGAAGTTAATTTCTGTTGTGTATCTGGTGTAGGCGCTGCAGGTTTAATAAAGGTGGTCAAACGGTGTACTTGCTTCTGCATGCCAGTAGGGGGAGTGAGTGTACTGATGGATGTATCTATTATGTGTTTGTGGTGTGTGGCCTGTATCAGTTTGAAATAGAGTTTGCTTATGTGTCTAGTTGCTGCGGTGGGTGGTCCCGTGAGTGTCTGTGTATGTGCTCTGGTAATATGTGTGTGTGTGTGCGCGTGTGTGTCCCTCCTCCTGTTTCGGCTGTCATTATTAAAACTGTGTGGTGCATGGGTTAGTGAGGTGGAAGGATGTGTGTGCATGTGTGCCCTAAGTGTGTGGTTATAGTTAGACATGTCCCCTTGGCTCCCTGGCACGTCCTAAACCCTGTAGTAAAAACAACATAAAGACAGTGGTGGTTAGGGGTCCTACCTCCTTAGAGAGCTGGTCCGGTTTCTCCTGGTCCGGTCCTGGGCCTGGTTTTGGTGGGTTGTTTGGAGGATCCGGTGTCCTTCAGGGTAGCCCGGAGTCTTTTGGTCCTGGTCCTGGTTCGGGTAGGTGCTGCCGGGTCCGGTGTCTTTGCTCCTGGACTCAAAGCTCAGGCAGTGCAGGTAAACGGATCGGAGTCCGGGGTGTTGGACCCCGCCACTCACTGTTAAAAGTTAACTTTATTTCTTAAAAGACCAGATTAAAAACCCAATAGGGTAAAAAAAGACTTTGGTAAAAGCTATAATAAAAGAGGGCTCGGTGTCGTACCAGAGAGCCAAATTTAAAAACCTAACGTTTCGCAGAGGTGCTGCTTCATCAGAGGTTCAATGGGACAGTCATGGGTTGATGGGTATATATCTGTATGTGTATTAACAGGAGAGGGGAAAGGCTCCTCCCCAACCTCCCGGTCCTCCAATGGGAGCTGTTGAGTGTAATTGATTCAACAGGTGGATAAAATTGATGATTAGTGAAATAAAGAATCGATTGAGTATGGTTCAAAGGGGACTGGAGTAAAGGGGAAACTGATGTAGGTACCGTACATGAGGTGGCTATGTGAAATGTAAATAAAGGATGGCGCAGCAGGTAGAGCGTCCGCCCCTCGCCCAAGAGCCGCGGGTTCGAGACCCGGTCGGTCCAACGTTTTTTCAGGAAGTCCGAGTCCGGTCGACCCCTGCCCTTAGAGGGTACTCTTAAACTTTCTTTGGTTTCATATAAAAAAATATATACAAATTGTCACTATAAACAGATAATTAATAAGTCTAGACAACCTCATATGCTTAACTATCTGTTATTCCTGGAGTCGGACTCTTTAGATCCGTTTGAGGAGTGTAAGGGAGAGAAAGGAGGGAGAGAGAGAGAGAAAGAAGGAGAAGGAGGGATGCCAGGGTTAGGGTTAGGGTTAGGGTTAGGTTTTAGGGTTAGGGTTAGACTTAAAGAGTGTGCCAAGTTGGCCCTTAAAGGCACTGGCCTACGGATCCAGGAAATCCCCCCTAAAATGTGCTCCTCCTGTAAAAGAACTGCTTGTGTGAGAGGGGGATCTGTTTGTTCCCCCTGGTGTTGTGTTGGAGAATCAGTGGGAGGGCTCAGTCCCCGTCTTGAAACCGGGCCCCAGGGGAAACGGCGTCCCCGTGCGGGGGAGGAGTGGGGCAATGATGTGGGATGGGAAATAACCAGTAGAGGTCAGCAAATACCTGTGGATGGGTCCTCCCCAGCGCAGCCTCGCTGCAGCAAGATATGACGCCAGAGCGGGAGAAAAGGGTTAAATAAGTGCTAGTTTAAAGAAATAATGAATAAATAAACAAAGAAATTATATAAATACGTACATAAAGCTGTCTGTGTGCTAACTAATTCTATGTATGTGGTGGACGTATGAATGTGTGTCAAGGAAAGGGGAGAGGGGGGGGGGGGGGAGAGAAAATGAGAAAAGGGGAGAGGGGGGTGGAAGAGAAATAAAACCACAACATGCAGGATAAAAGGAATATTATTAAAACAGGCACAAATCCACACTTTTAACCAAACCATGCAGTTGAAAAGAATCAGAAAGGATTAGAGACAGCAAACATAAATAAAAAAATATATATAAAAAAATAAATATATAAATATATATATATATAAGACAAGGACATAAAGGAACTGATATAGACTGACAAAGAGTGAGAAGAAAAAAAGGGGGGGGGGGGGAAGAACAGAAGGGACTAAATTTGAGGAGAGAGAGTGTGTGTGTATAGGGGACAGGGTAGTCATAGATCTCATTTTGAGTTTAAAAGACAAATAACTTTCCACTAAATATATGCTGTGAAGTTGGGTAGGAAGGGATTGTAATCATTATGTAGCCCAAAGAAAAGTATATATGTATATGTATACACACACACCCCTGTCAAACTCCAAAACAACCAAATATATACAAATAAGAGAAATAATAATAATAATAAAATAACAGAAATGATGAAAAATAAGTTTAGATCATGAATAAATAATACACCAAACAAAAAGGGAATCCCAAATACACCCTGCCCTCTTAGATGTGGGTCAGAAGCGTAAGCTGCGCTGGGGAGGACCATCAGCAGGAAATTAGTGAAAACAAAAGAACATTGTTTGTATAGGATTTTAATTTATTGAGGTAATTTATTGTCCTGTTGGTAAGGCTTTCTTCTTAGCACGTGGAACTCCTCTGGAGGGAGAAAATTGTGTGGGGGCCAGGGCTGCATCCTCTGGTAACGGAGGGGAAAGAAGAGTAAGTTAGGACCCCTCGGTTCGGTTGTCTTCCGCCAGTCCACCCAATGACCCCCCCCGGTCCTCTCTCCGTCCCCTGGGTTAGGATTAGGGTTAGGATAAGGGGCTAGGGTTAGGATAAGAGGTTAGGGTTAGAGTTAGGAAAGAGGGTACAGGTTAGGTTTAGGAAAAAGGGTGAGGGTGGGGTTAAGGGGAGGGGGGTTAGGGTTAGGATAGGAAGGAGGGGGGGGTGGTAGTAAGGGTTAGGGTTAGGGAAATGAGGTAAGGGTTAGGGTTAGGAAAAAGGGTTAGGGTTAGGATAAGGGGTTAGGGTTAGGATAAAGGATAGAGTAAGGGTTAGGATAAAAAAAAGGAGGTTAGGGTTAGAATAAGAGGTGGGTGGACCTTTAAACAGGAACGGAGGAACCCAGAGAGAGGGGGAAGTGCGTGTGTGTGGTCCGGTGTTTGGATGCCACCTTGTGGATGGATGAGTGTATTGTTGTATGGGAGTGTTGTCCATGTGTTGTCAGTCATGTCTGGGGGGTCCGGTCTGAAACTACTATGGTAATATATTTAGAATATTGCACCAATGTTGGAAGATGAGTGTAGCTGTAGTGGGTGTCCAGTGAATGTTGTCAGGTCCAGTAGTGAACTGGTCCTGTGGTATCTCGGCCAAGGAAGGGAGGTGGGTCCTGATTGTGTTATTGATGACCTGTAAGTTGTCTTTCTGGGTCCGTGCTAGTGCTGGGGAAAAGTTAATGACCGGAAAGAAAATGTCTGCTTTGGGGAATGTACGCTTAGCTGCTCTGTGTAGCGCTTTAAGCTGTTTTATAGAAGTCAATTTGGGATGTTGGTCTTTGTTATTGATACCTATTGAGAGGATAAGGGTTGTGGTGGTGAGGGAAATAGGAGCTTTCTGACAGATTTTTAAAAAATGAAAAAAGTTGGCGCCTGGGTAACTGTCTATTTGGATTTGGTTGTTAGTGTATGGAGGGATTCTGCTAATGTTGGAGTCTCCCAGCACTAGCACGGGCTTAAGTGGTCTGAAGTGCCAGTCCAGTATTTTCCTGTGTGGTCTGGCTATGTGAGTTGTAGGTCTGAACTGGGGTGGGGGATGGATCAGGACCGTCACCTCCCTATCCTTGGCCGATGTCTCCTGAAATGTATGAATGGGTGAGGTTGGCGGGGTTATATCTGAATCTGATTGTAGGGGTGTGTCAGTACCGCGTGGCCCCCAACTCCCTGGGTCAGGAGGGGGGGTCTCCATGGGTGTGGAGACTGGCGGGACTATAGGTTCTGGGGACCCGGGGTCAGAGAGTGAGCCCTCCTCACTGGGGGTCTGCTGGTGTGGAGTCAAGGTGGATGAATGTGTAATTGGTGGGGTGACACTATTGGATGGGTCTATGGGAGCGGGTGGACTAGACAGAGGGAGAGGGAGGGGCCCAATCTCTGTATTGCGTGTCACTTTCTCGGCTAAGGAAGTGAGCGGGCCTAGGTACAAAGACCGTTTATACGGTGCTGTAGGCCTAGGGAGGGGAGGAGGAGCATTGCCCCTCTCCTGTTGTGTGTGTGTTGGGTTTGTATGTCCAGAAGTGTGCTGAGTATCTGTAATCTGTTGGGGTAGTGAATTGGTAGGTGTATGTCTGTCTGTAGTGAATCCTAATGTAGTTATTGCTGTTTGGATGGTCTGCTGTTGGAGTCTATGTGAAAATCTCTTACTGGCCCAGCCGATGGCTATCTGTAGAGCTTGATGGTCTGGGGTTGTAGTCTGTAGGGAGGAAATGATGGATGTAATGGAGGAGGTGTAATGTGTCTGCAGTATGTCCAATGTGTTATTGAGCCAATGTGTAGTGTTTGAAGTTAATTTCTGTTGTGTATCTGGTGTAGGCGCTGCAGGTTTAATAAAGGTGGTCAAACGGTGTACTTGCTTCTGCATGCCAGTAGGGGGAGTGAGTGTACTGATGGATGTATCTATTATGTGTTTGTGGTGTGTGGCCTGTATCAGTTTGAAATAGAGTTTGCTTATGTGTCTAGTTGCTGCGGTGGGTGGTCCCGTGAGTGTCTGTGTATGTGCTCTGGTAATATGTGTGTGTGTGTGCGCGTGTGTGTCCCTCCTCCTGTTTCGGCTGTCATTATTAAAACTGTGTGGTGCATGGGTTAGTGAGGTGGAAGGATGTGTGTGCATGTGTGCCCTAAGTGTGTGGTTATAGTTAGACATGTCCCCTTGGCTCCCTGGCACGTCCTAAACCCTGTAGTAAAAACAACATAAAGACAGTGGTGGTTAGGGGTCCTACCTCCTTAGAGAGCTGGTCCGGTTTCTCCTGGTCCGGTCCTGGGCCTGGTTTTGGTGGGTTGTTTGGAGGATCCGGTGTCCTTCAGGGTAGCCCGGAGTCTTTTGGTCCTGGTCCTGGTTCGGGTAGGTGCTGCCGGGTCCGGTGTCTTTGCTCCTGGACTCAAAGCTCAGGCAGTGCAGGTAAACGGATCGGAGTCCGGGGTGTTGGACCCCGCCACTCACTGTTAAAAGTTAACTTTATTTCTTAAAAGACCAGATTAAAAACCCAATAGGGTAAAAAAAGACTTTGGTAAAAGCTATAATAAAAGAGGGCTCGGTGTCGTACCAGAGAGCCAAATTTAAAAACCTAACGTTTCGCAGAGGTGCTGCTTCATCAGAGGTTCAATGGGACAGTCATGGGTTGATGGGTATATATCTGTATGTGTATTAACAGGAGAGGGGAAAGGCTCCTCCCCAACCTCCCGGTCCTCCAATGGGAGCTGTTGAGTGTAATTGATTCAACAGGTGGATAAAATTGATGATTAGTGAAATAAAGAATCGATTGAGTATGGTTCAAAGGGGACTGGAGTAAAGGGGAAACTGATGTAGGTACCGTACATGAGGTGGCTATGTGAAATGTAAATAAAGGATGGCGCAGCAGGTAGAGCGTCCGCCCCTCGCCCAAGAGCCGCGGGTTCGAGACCCGGTCGGTCCAACGTTTTTTCAGGAAGTCCGAGTCCGGTCGACCCCTGCCCTTAGAGGGTACTCTTAAACTTTCTTTGGTTTCATATAAAAAAATATATACAAATTGTCACTATAAACAGATAATTAATAAGTCTAGACAACCTCATATGCTTAACTATCTGTTATTCCTGGAGTCGGACTCTTTAGATCCGTTTGAGGAGTGTAAGGGAGAGAAAGGAGGGAGAGAGAGAGAGAAAGAAGGAGAAGGAGGGATGCCCCGGCCCGTGGCTCTGGCAGGGTTAGGTTTTAGGGTTAGGGTTAGACTTAAAGAGTGTGCCAAGTTGGCCCTTAAAGGCACTGGCCTACGGATCCAGGAAATCCCCCCTAAAATGTGCTCCTCCTGTAAAAGAACTGCTTGTGTGAGAGGGGGATCTGTTTGTTCCCCCTGGTGTTGTGTTGGAGAATCAGTGGGAGGGCTCAGTCCCCGTCTTGAAACCGGGCCCCAGGGGAAACGGCGTCCCCGTGCGGGGGAGGAGTGGGGCAATGATGTGGGATGGGAAATAACCAGTAGAGGTCAGCAAATACCTGTGGATGGGTCCTCCCCAGCGCAGCCTCGCTGCAGCAAGATATGACGCCAGAGCGGGAGAAAAGGGTTAAATAAGTGCTAGTTTAAAGAAATAATGAATAAATAAACAAAGAAATTATATAAATACGTACATAAAGCTGTCTGTGTGCTAACTAATTCTATGTATGTGGTGGACGTATGAATGTGTGTCAAGGAAAGGGGAGAGGGGGGGGGGGGGAGAGAAAATGAGAAAAGGGGAGAGGGGGGTGGAAGAGAAATAAAACCACAACATGCAGGATAAAAGGAATATTATTAAAACAGGCACAAATCCACACTTTTAACCAAACCATGCAGTTGAAAAGAATCAGAAAGGATTAGAGACAGCAAACATAAATAAAAAAATATATATAAAAAAATAAATATATAAATATATATATATATAAGACAAGGACATAAAGGAACTGATATAGACTGACAAAGAGTGAGAAGAAAAAAAGGGGGGGGGGGGGAAGAACAGAAGGGACTAAATTTGAGGAGAGAGAGTGTGTGTGTATAGGGGACAGGGTAGTCATAGATCTCATTTTGAGTTTAAAAGACAAATAACTTTCCACTAAATATATGCTGTGAAGTTGGGTAGGAAGGGATTGTAATCATTATGTAGCCCAAAGAAAAGTATATATGTATATGTATACACACACACCCCTGTCAAACTCCAAAACAACCAAATATATACAAATAAGAGAAATAATAATAATAATAAAATAACAGAAATGATGAAAAATAAGTTTAGATCATGAATAAATAATACACCAAACAAAAAGGGAATCCCAAATACACCCTGCCCTCTTAGATGTGGGTCAGAAGCGTAAGCTGCGCTGGGGAGGACCATCAGCAGGAAATTAGTGAAAACAAAAGAACATTGTTTGTATAGGATTTTAATTTATTGAGGTAATTTATTGTCCTGTTGGTAAGGCTTTCTTCTTAGCACGTGGAACTCCTCTGGAGGGAGAAAATTGTGTGGGGGCCAGGGCTGCATCCTCTGGTAACGGAGGGGAAAGAAGAGTAAGTTAGGACCCCTCGGTTCGGTTGTCTTCCGCCAGTCCACCCAATGACCCCCCCCGGTCCTCTCTCCGTCCCCTGGGTTAGGATTAGGGTTAGGATAAGGGGCTAGGGTTAGGATAAGAGGTTAGGGTTAGAGTTAGGAAAGAGGGTACAGGTTAGGTTTAGGAAAAAGGGTGAGGGTGGGGTTAAGGGGAGGGGGGTTAGGGTTAGGATAGGAAGGAGGGGGGGGGTGGTAGTAAGGGTTAGGGTTAGGGAAATGAGGTAAGGGTTAGGGTTAGGAAAAAGGGTTAGGGTTAGGATAAGGGGTTAGGGTTAGGATAAAGGATAGAGTAAGGGTTAGGATAAAAAAAAGGAGGTTAGGGTTAGAATAAGAGGTGGGTGGACCTTTAAACAGGAACGGAGGAACCCAGAGAGAGGGGGAAGTGCGTGTGTGTGGTCCGGTGTTTGGATGCCACCTTGTGGATGGATGAGTGTATTGTTGTATGGGAGTGTTGTCCATGTGTTGTCAGTCATGTCTGGGGGGTCCGGTCTGAAACTACTATGGTAATATATTTAGAATATTGCACCAATGTTGGAAGATGAGTGTAGCTGTAGTGGGTGTCCAGTGAATGTTGTCAGGTCCAGTAGTGAACTGGTCCTGTGGTATCTCGGCCAAGGAAGGGAGGTGGGTCCTGATTGTGTTATTGATGACCTGTAAGTTGTCTTTCTGGGTCCGTGCTAGTGCTGGGGAAAAGTTAATGACCGGAAAGAAAATGTCTGCTTTGGGGAATGTACGCTTAGCTGCTCTGTGTAGCGCTTTAAGCTGTTTTATAGAAGTCAATTTGGGATGTTGGTCTTTGTTATTGATACCTATTGAGAGGATAAGGGTTGTGGTGGTGAGGGAAATAGGAGCTTTCTGACAGATTTTTAAAAAATGAAAAAAGTTGGCGCCTGGGTAACTGTCTATTTGGATTTGGTTGTTAGTGTATGGAGGGATTCTGCTAATGTTGGAGTCTCCCAGCACTAGCACGGGCTTAAGTGGTCTGAAGTGCCAGTCCAGTATTTTCCTGTGTGGTCTGGCTATGTGAGTTGTAGGTCTGAACTGGGGTGGGGGATGGATCAGGACCGTCACCTCCCTATCCTTGGCCGATGTCTCCTGAAATGTATGAATGGGTGAGGTTGGCGGGGTTATATCTGAATCTGATTGTAGGGGTGTGTCAGTACCGCGTGGCCCCCAACTCCCTGGGTCAGGAGGGGGGGTCTCCATGGGTGTGGAGACTGGCGGGACTATAGGTTCTGGGGACCCGGGGTCAGAGAGTGAGCCCTCCTCACTGGGGGTCTGCTGGTGTGGAGTCAAGGTGGATGAATGTGTAATTGGTGGGGTGACACTATTGGATGGGTCTATGGGAGCGGGTGGACTAGACAGAGGGAGAGGGAGGGGCCCAATCTCTGTATTGCGTGTCACTTTCTCGGCTAAGGAAGTGAGCGGGCCTAGGTACAAAGACCGTTTATACGGTGCTGTAGGCCTAGGGAGGGGAGGAGGAGCATTGCCCCTCTCCTGTTGTGTGTGTGTTGGGTTTGTATGTCCAGAAGTGTGCTGAGTATCTGTAATCTGTTGGGGTAGTGAATTGGTAGGTGTATGTCTGTCTGTAGTGAATCCTAATGTAGTTATTGCTGTTTGGATGGTCTGCTGTTGGAGTCTATGTGAAAATCTCTTACTGGCCCAGCCGATGGCTATCTGTAGAGCTTGATGGTCTGGGGTTGTAGTCTGTAGGGAGGAAATGATGGATGTAATGGAGGAGGTGTAATGTGTCTGCAGTATGTCCAATGTGTTATTGAGCCAATGTGTAGTGTTTGAAGTTAATTTCTGTTGTGTATCTGGTGTAGGCGCTGCAGGTTTAATAAAGGTGGTCAAACGGTGTACTTGCTTCTGCATGCCAGTAGGGGGAGTGAGTGTACTGATGGATGTATCTATTATGTGTTTGTGGTGTGTGGCCTGTATCAGTTTGAAATAGAGTTTGCTTATGTGTCTAGTTGCTGCGGTGGGTGGTCCCGTGAGTGTCTGTGTATGTGCTCTGGTAATATGTGTGTGTGTGTGCGCGTGTGTGTCCCTCCTCCTGTTTCGGCTGTCATTATTAAAACTGTGTGGTGCATGGGTTAGTGAGGTGGAAGGATGTGTGTGCATGTGTGCCCTAAGTGTGTGGTTATAGTTAGACATGTCCCCTTGGCTCCCTGGCACGTCCTAAACCCTGTAGTAAAAACAACATAAAGACAGTGGTGGTTAGGGGTCCTACCTCCTTAGAGAGCTGGTCCGGTTTCTCCTGGTCCGGTCCTGGGCCTGGTTTTGGTGGGTTGTTTGGAGGATCCGGTGTCCTTCAGGGTAGCCCGGAGTCTTTTGGTCCTGGTCCTGGTTCGGGTAGGTGCTGCCGGGTCCGGTGTCTTTGCTCCTGGACTCAAAGCTCAGGCAGTGCAGGTAAACGGATCGGAGTCCGGGGTGTTGGACCCCGCCACTCACTGTTAAAAGTTAACTTTATTTCTTAAAAGACCAGATTAAAAACCCAATAGGGTAAAAAAAGACTTTGGTAAAAGCTATAATAAAAGAGGGCTCGGTGTCGTACCAGAGAGCCAAATTTAAAAACCTAACGTTTCGCAGAGGTGCTGCTTCATCAGAGGTTCAATGGGACAGTCATGGGTTGATGGGTATATATCTGTATGTGTATTAACAGGAGAGGGGAAAGGCTCCTCCCCAACCTCCCGGTCCTCCAATGGGAGCTGTTGAGTGTAATTGATTCAACAGGTGGATAAAATTGATGATTAGTGAAATAAAGAATCGATTGAGTATGGTTCAAAGGGGACTGGAGTAAAGGGGAAACTGATGTAGGTACCGTACATGAGGTGGCTATGTGAAATGTAAATAAAGGATGGCGCAGCAGGTAGAGCGTCCGCCCCTCGCCCAAGAGCCGCGGGTTCGAGACCCGGTCGGTCCAACGTTTTTTCAGGAAGTCCGAGTCCGGTCGACCCCTGCCCTTAGAGGGTACTCTTAAACTTTCTTTGGTTTCATATAAAAAAATATATACAAATTGTCACTATAAACAGATAATTAATAAGTCTAGACAACCTCATATGCTTAACTATCTGTTATTCCTGGAGTCGGACTCTTTAGATCCGTTTGAGGAGTGTAAGGGAGAGAAAGGAGGGAGAGAGAGAGAGAAAGAAGGAGAAGGAGGGATGCCCCGGCCCGTGGCTCTGGCAGGGTTAGGTTTTAGGGTTAGGGTTAGACTTAAAGAGTGTGCCAAGTTGGCCCTTAAAGGCACTGGCCTACGGATCCAGGAAATCCCCCCTAAAATGTGCTCCTCCTGTAAAAGAACTGCTTGTGTGAGAGGGGGATCTGTTTGTTCCCCCTGGTGTTGTGTTGGAGAATCAGTGGGAGGGCTCAGTCCCCGTCTTGAAACCGGGCCCCAGGGGAAACGGCGTCCCCGTGCGGGGGAGGAGTGGGGCAATGATGTGGGATGGGAAATAACCAGTAGAGGTCAGCAAATACCTGTGGATGGGTCCTCCCCAGCGCAGCCTCGCTGCAGCAAGATATGACGCCAGAGCGGGAGAAAAGGGTTAAATAAGTGCTAGTTTAAAGAAATAATGAATAAATAAACAAAGAAATTATATAAATACGTACATAAAGCTGTCTGTGTGCTAACTAATTCTATGTATGTGGTGGACGTATGAATGTTGTCAAGGAAAGGGGAGAGGGGGGGGGGGGGGAGAGAAAATGAGAAAAGGGGAGAGGGGGGTGGAAGAGAAATAAAACCACAACATGCAGGATAAAAGGAATATTATTAAAACAGGCACAAATCCACACTTTTAACCAAACCATGCAGTTGAAAAGAATCAGAAAGGATTAGAGACAGCAAACATAAATAAAAAAATATATATAAAAAAATAAATATATAAATATATATATATATAAGACAAGGACATAAAGGAACTGATATAGACTGACAAAGAGTGAGAAGAAAAAAAGGGGGGGGGGGGGAAGAACAGAAGGGACTAAATTTGAGGAGAGAGAGTGTGTGTGTATAGGGGACAGGGTAGTCATAGATCTCATTTTGAGTTTAAAAGACAAATAACTTTCCACTAAATATATGCTGTGAAGTTGGGTAGGAAGGGATTGTAATCATTATGTAGCCCAAAGAAAAGTATATATGTATATGTATACACACACACCCCTGTCAAACTCCAAAACAACCAAATATATACAAATAAGAGAAATAATAATAATAATAAAATAACAGAAATGATGAAAAATAAGTTTAGATCATGAATAAATAATACACCAAACAAAAAGGGAATCCCAAATACACCCTGCCCTCTTAGATGTGGGTCAGAAGCGTAAGCTGCGCTGGGGAGGACCATCAGCAGGAAATTAGTGAAAACAAAAGAACATTGTTTGTATAGGATTTTAATTTATTGAGGTAATTTATTGTCCTGTTGGTAAGGCTTTCTTCTTAGCACGTGGAACTCCTCTGGAGGGAGAAAATTGTGTGGGGGCCAGGGCTGCATCCTCTGGTAACGGAGGGGAAAGAAGAGTAAGTTAGGACCCCTCGGTTCGGTTGTCTTCCGCCAGTCCACCCAATGACCCCCCCCGGTCCTCTCTCCGTCCCCTGGGTTAGGATTAGGGTTAGGATAAGGGGCTAGGGTTAGGATAAGAGGTTAGGGTTAGAGTTAGGAAAGAGGGTACAGGTTAGGTTTAGGAAAAAGGGTGAGGGTGGGGTTAAGGGGAGGGGGGTTAGGGTTAGGATAGGAAGGAGGGGGGGGGTGGTAGTAAGGGTTAGGGTTAGGGAAATGAGGTAAGGGTTAGGGTTAGGAAAAAGGGTTAGGGTTAGGATAAGGGGTTAGGGTTAGGATAAAGGATAGAGTAAGGGTTAGGATAAAAAAAAGGAGGTTAGGGTTAGAATAAGAGGTGGGTGGACCTTTAAACAGGAACGGAGGAACCCAGAGAGAGGGGGAAGTGCGTGTGTGTGGTCCGGTGTTTGGATGCCACCTTGTGGATGGATGAGTGTATTGTTGTATGGGAGTGTTGTCCATGTGTTGTCAGTCATGTCTGGGGGGTCCGGTCTGAAACTACTATGGTAATATATTTAGAATATTGCACCAATGTTGGAAGATGAGTGTAGCTGTAGTGGGTGTCCAGTGAATGTTGTCAGGTCCAGTAGTGAACTGGTCCTGTGGTATCTCGGCCAAGGAAGGGAGGTGGGTCCTGATTGTGTTATTGATGACCTGTAAGTTGTCTTTCTGGGTCCGTGCTAGTGCTGGGGAAAAGTTAATGACCGGAAAGAAAATGTCTGCTTTGGGGAATGTACGCTTAGCTGCTCTGTGTAGCGCTTTAAGCTGTTTTATAGAAGTCAATTTGGGATGTTGGTCTTTGTTATTGATACCTATTGAGAGGATAAGGGTTGTGGTGGTGAGGGAAATAGGAGCTTTCTGACAGATTTTTAAA
The DNA here is from genome assembly GCA_020466265.1 of Siphamia tubifer. Lineage (NCBI taxonomy): Eukaryota > Metazoa > Chordata > Actinopteri > Kurtiformes > Apogonidae > Siphamia > Siphamia tubifer. Next base: position 2,566,042 of record CM035786.1, on the reverse strand, counting down.
AAATGAAAAAAGTTGGCGCCTGGGTAACTGTCTATTTGGATTTGGTTGTTAGTGTATGGAGGGATTCTGCTAATGTTGGAGTCTCCCAGCACTAGCACGGGCTTAAGTGGTCTGAAGTGCCAGTCCAGTATTTTCCTGTGTGGTCTGGCTATGTGAGTTGTAGGTCTGAACTGGGGTGGGGGATGGATCAGGACCGTCACCTCCCTATCCTTGGCCGATGTCTCCTGAAATGTATGAATGGGTGAGGTTGGCGGGGTTATATCTGAATCTGATTGTAGGGGTGTGTCAGTACCGCGTGGCCCCCAACTCCCTGGGTCAGGAGGGGGGGTCTCCATGGGTGTGGAGACTGGCGGGACTATAGGTTCTGGGGACCCGGGGTCAGAGAGTGAGCCCTCCTCACTGGGGGTCTGCTGGTGTGGAGTCAAGGTGGATGAATGTGTAATTGGTGGGGTGACACTATTGGATGGGTCTATGGGAGCGGGTGGACTAGACAGAGGGAGAGGGAGGGGCCCAATCTCTGTATTGCGTGTCACTTTCTCGGCTAAGGAAGTGAGCGGGCCTAGGTACAAAGACCGTTTATACGGTGCTGTAGGCCTAGGGAGGGGAGGAGGAGCATTGCCCCTCTCCTGTTGTGTGTGTGTTGGGTTTGTATGTCCAGAAGTGTGCTGAGTATCTGTAATCTGTTGGGGTAGTGAATTGGTAGGTGTATGTCTGTCTGTAGTGAATCCTAATGTAGTTATTGCTGTTTGGATGGTCTGCTGTTGGAGTCTATGTGAAAATCTCTTACTGGCCCAGCCGATGGCTATCTGTAGAGCTTGATGGTCTGGGGTTGTAGTCTGTAGGGAGGAAATGATGGATGTAATGGAGGAGGTGTAATGTGTCTGCAGTATGTCCAATGTGTTATTGAGCCAATGTGTAGTGTTTGAAGTTAATTTCTGTTGTGTATCTGGTGTAGGCGCTGCAGGTTTAATAAAGGTGGTCAAACGGTGTACTTGCTTCTGCATGCCAGTAGGGGGAGTGAGTGTACTGATGGATGTATCTATTATGTGTTTGTGGTGTGTGGCCTGTATCAGTTTGAAATAGAGTTTGCTTATGTGTCTAGTTGCTGCGGTGGGTGGTCCCGTGAGTGTCTGTGTATGTGCTCTGGTAATATGTGTGTGTGTGTGCGCGTGTGTGTCCCTCCTCCTGTTTCGGCTGTCATTATTAAAACTGTGTGGTGCATGGGTTAGTGAGGTGGAAGGATGTGTGTGCATGTGTGCCCTAAGTGTGTGGTTATAGTTAGACATGTCCCCTTGGCTCCCTGGCACGTCCTAAACCCTGTAGTAAAAACAACATAAAGACAGTGGTGGTTAGGGGTCCTACCTCCTTAGAGAGCTGGTCCGGTTTCTCCTGGTCCGGTCCTGGGCCTGGTTTTGGTGGGTTGTTTGGAGGATCCGGTGTCCTTCAGGGTAGCCCGGAGTCTTTTGGTCCTGGTCCTGGTTCGGGTAGGTGCTGCCGGGTCCGGTGTCTTTGCTCCTGGACTCAAAGCTCAGGCAGTGCAGGTAAACGGATCGGAGTCCGGGGTGTTGGACCCCGCCACTCACTGTTAAAAGTTAACTTTATTTCTTAAAAGACCAGATTAAAAACCCAATAGGGTAAAAAAAGACTTTGGTAAAAGCTATAATAAAAGAGGGCTCGGTGTCGTACCAGAGAGCCAAATTTAAAAACCTAACGTTTCGCAGAGGTGCTGCTTCATCAGAGGTTCAATGGGACAGTCATGGGTTGATGGGTATATATCTGTATGTGTATTAACAGGAGAGGGGAAAGGCTCCTCCCCAACCTCCCGGTCCTCCAATGGGAGCTGTTGAGTGTAATTGATTCAACAGGTGGATAAAATTGATGATTAGTGAAATAAAGAATCGATTGAGTATGGTTCAAAGGGGACTGGAGTAAAGGGGAAACTGATGTAGGTACCGTACATGAGGTGGCTATGTGAAATGTAAATAAAGGATGGCGCAGCAGGTAGAGCGTCCGCCCCTCGCCCAAGAGCCGCGGGTTCGAGACCCGGTCGGTCCAACGTTTTTTCAGGAAGTCCGAGTCCGGTCGACCCCTGCCCTTAGAGGGTACTCTTAAACTTTCTTTGGTTTCATATAAAAAAATATATACAAATTGTCACTATAAACAGATAATTAATAAGTCTAGACAACCTCATATGCTTAACTATCTGTTATTCCTGGAGTCGGACTCTTTAGATCCGTTTGAGGAGTGTAAGGGAGAGAAAGGAGGGAGAGAGAGAGAGAAAGAAGGAGAAGGAGGGATGCCCCGGCCCGTGGCTCTGGCAGGGTTAGGTTTTAGGGTTAGGGTTAGACTTAAAGAGTGTGCCAAGTTGGCCCTTAAAGGCACTGGCCTACGGATCCAGGAAATCCCCCCTAAAATGTGCTCCTCCTGTAAAAGAACTGCTTGTGTGAGAGGGGGATCTGTTTGTTCCCCCTGGTGTTGTGTTGGAGAATCAGTGGGAGGGCTCAGTCCCCGTCTTGAAACCGGGCCCCAGGGGAAACGGCGTCCCCGTGCGGGGGAGGAGTGGGGCAATGATGTGGGATGGGAAATAACCAGTAGAGGTCAGCAAATACCTGTGGATGGGTCCTCCCCAGCGCAGCCTCGCTGCAGCAAGATATGACGCCAGAGCGGGAGAAAAGGGTTAAATAAGTGCTAGTTTAAAGAAATAATGAATAAATAAACAAAGAAATTATATAAATACGTACATAAAGCTGTCTGTGTGCTAACTAATTCTATGTATGTGGTGGACGTATGAATGTGTGTCAAGGAAAGGGGAGAGGGGGGGGGGGGGGAGAGAAAATGAGAAAAGGGGAGAGGGGGGTGGAAGAGAAATAAAACCACAACATGCAGGATAAAAGGAATATTATTAAAACAGGCACAAATCCACACTTTTAACCAAAAGGGTTAGGGTTAGGGTTAGGGTTAGGGTTAGGGTTAGGGTTAGGGTTAGGGTTAGGGTTAGGGTTAGGGTTAGGGTTAGGGTTAGGGTTAGGGTTAGGGTTAGGGTTAGGGTTAGGGTTAGGGTTAGGGTTAGGGTTAGGGTTAGGGTTAGGGTTAGGGTTAGGGTTAGGGTTAGGGTTAGGGTTAGGGTTAGGGTTAGGGTTAGGGTTAGGGTTAGGGTTAGGGTTAGGGTTAGGGTTAGGGTTAGGGTTAGGGTTAGGGTTAGGGTTAGGGTTAGGGTTAGGGTTAGGGTTAGGGTTAGGGTTAGGGTTAGGGTTAGGGTTAGGGTTAGGGTTAGGGTTAGGGTTAGGGTTAGGGTTAGGGTTAGGGTTAGGGTTAGGGTTAGGGTTAGGGTTAGGGTTAGGGTTAGGGTTAGGGTTAGGGTTAGGGTTAGGGTTAGGGTTAGGGTTAGGGTTAGGGTTAGGGTTAGGGTTAGGGTTAGGGTTAGGGTTAGGGTTAGGGTTAGGGTTAGGGTTAGGGTTAGGGTTAGGGTTAGGGTTAGGGTTAGGGTTAGGGTTAGGGTTAGGGTTAGGGTTAGGGTTAGGGTTAGGGTTAGGGTTAGGGTTAGGGTTAGGGTTAGGGTTAGGGTTAGGGTTAGGGTTAGGGTTAGGGTTAGGGTTAGGGTTAGGGTTAGGGTTAGGGTTAGGGTTAGGGTTAGGGTTAGGGTTAGGGTTAGGGTTAGGGTTAGGGTTAGGGTTAGGGTTAGGGTTAGGGTTAGGGTTAGGGGGTTAGGGTTAGGGTTAGGGTTAGGGTTAGGGTTAGGGTTAGGGTTAGGGTTAGGGTTAGGGTTAGGGTTAGGGTTAGGGTTAGGGTTAGGGTTAGGGTTAGGGTTAGGGTTAGGGTTAGGGTTAGGGTTAGGGTTAGGGTTAGGGTTAGGGTTAGGGTTAGGTTTGGGAAGGGGGGTTCTGGCACCCCGAAGGGGTGACAGAACCCTGCACGGGCGCAAGTGCCCAATTTAAAAACCTCCATCATTTATATCCCCTATCTAGACAATAGAACAATAAAATAAATTAAAATAATAAAATATTACAAGAGTAAAAGTGCTCTCCTGAGGGTACAGGGTCGGATGCTCCCACCGGGGGGGCACACGGTAAGGACAGGAACACGGTCCCAGCAAGACTTAAAAAACCATCCTAAAAGAGGCATTAAAAGAGGTATTTAGTGAGCTTTTCCAAAAGAATAAAAACAAACTCTAAAAAGTACATATATATTAAAAAGACAAACATATTATAAAATTTTTAACATTTATAATATTTATCTCTCTTAATAAATACCAAATGGGACAACCAAAGTTGTCCAAAGTGCAAGAAAAAAGTGCTACATGCGAGAAATCCATTGAAATCACATAAAAACATAGAACAATATATACAGAGACAGGCACACAAAGCCAGGCAAATCATAAAAGAAACATTTAAAATACATGCATGCAAGTAATTCATAAGAGAAGATAAATAAGACAATAAATAAATAAATATAATAAATTAAAAAATCATAAGAGTCTGCTTTTTCATTCTCTGAAGGGATGCTCTTGTTTTTCCTCTCCTCCTTCAGGGGCTGCATGGTCCTCCTGCTGTAATGGCTGGAACTCGCCAGAAGATGGAGGCAGAGGGTGCATGTTTGGTCACCCCGGTCTTTCATTCAAGCCGCCGGGGTGGCACGTACCCAGTTTCTGGATCCAGCGTCTCTCCACCCTCTGCCTCTCCCGCAGAGTCCAATGTGCTCTGGCACATATGGGGAATATTTTAAAATTGTCCATGCCATGTGCAATAAAATGCTTGTATAAGACCGTGTCCCTGTCCCGTTTCTGGATGTGGTAGAGGTGCTGCTGGAGTCTCGCCTTCAAAGGGTTTTTTGTTTCTCCTATATAAAGTTTGCAGCACCTCCCACACTTAATCCCGTACACCACGTTTTTGGTATTTAAATTTAGATCTTGAGCGGTTGGAGCACCCGCCCCCGTTATATTATTTACAATAAAATGAGTTTTTAAATAATGTTTGTTTTGTTTTGTGTTTTCTACCCGAGCCAGACTGGAGCGCACTAAGAGGTCCTTCAGGTTCTTGTTTCTCCTATATGCGGATATTATTTTGAAATTCCTGAGGTTTTCTTCCTTTAATTTCATTTCCTCAAAGTGCGCTTTTATTTTGGAACCCAGCCCCGCTGTTTCCTGTGTGTATGTTGTCACCAGGGGAAGCTTTCCGCCCTCTTCGTCCACCGGTCTTTCAGGCCCCTCCCCTCCTGCAAATAAGAGTCTGACCTCCGCTTTGATGTAGCGGAGGAAACGGCCAGAGTAGCCTCTCGGACGCACCGCATGGAACAGCGTGGTGGTGGCTTTTTCAACGTCCTCTGGGAAGGTACAGATTCTATGGAAGCGAATGAGTTGTGACTTAATGATTCCTTTAAATGTGTGTTTGGGGTGATAACTTGTTTTGTGTAAAAGTGCGTGTGTGTCGGTATGTTTGAAGTAAACGCGGGTAGCTAGTGTTTTGGTTGCTTCATCTTGTGTGATGAAGAACACCTGTGTGTCCAGAAATTCTATTTCTCCTAAATGTGTGTTATGTGTTATTGTTATAGCCGGGTGATGTGTATTTAAGACTGTTATAAAATTATCAAATTCTGTGGTGGAATGTTGCCAGATGCCGAAGATGTCGTCCAGATAACGGAGGTATATGACTGGTAAGTGGGTGCATTTAGTGAATGCTGTACCCTCCCAGAGGCGCATATAAAGGTTGGCATAAGCGGGGGCGAACTTTTTACCCATCGCTGTTCCATGTATTTGCAGGTAGGGTTTGCCGTTGAATTCAAAATCATTCCTGGTCAGACTCAGTTCCAGCAGCTCAAGGAGGTCATTATCTGGTCTTTCAGGGTCTGGATATCGGTTGAATACGTCCCTCACCGCCTGTAGGCCCAGAGTCGTATCAATGTTGGTGTATAATGAATTGATGTCTATTGTAAAAAGAGAGGCATGAGTGGGTAAGTGTAATCCTTTAAGTTTATTAATAAAGTCGTATGTGTCCTTAATATAACTATTGTGTTTTTGTGACAGTGGATTAAGAAAATGGTCAATGTACTCTGCAATTCGATACGACTCTGAGCCGCAGTCACTGACGATGGGTCGGCCGCATGGAACCTCGTGAGGGACCGTCCACTTCTCTGGAGGTTTATGTATTTTTGGGAGAAGGTAAAATTGTCTGGGCCTAGGTTGGTCTGGCCCGCTGAGATAGTTGAGTTGTTTGCGTGATATGAATTGGTTATTATGCATTCTGTTGAGGATGGTCCGGATCATAATCTGTGTGTGTGGTTGAATGGATTTGGGTAATTGTATGTAATGTTGTGTATTATTTAACTGTCTATTTGCTTCTAACAAATACTGGTGTAAGTCCATAATTACAATCTGTGAGCCTTTGTCGGCTGGTTTGATAATGATGTTTTTATTATTTCTAAGTGTTTTTATTGCATTTCTTTGTGTTGTGGATAGATTAAATTGGGTTGGTGGTTTTATTCTATGTGTTTTAAGAGTGTCCAGATCCCACTGGATGAGTGATTGTATTGTGGGTGAAGTTGTTGGCGGAGTCCAGGTGGATGAGTCAGTGAATGGTTCATGTTTGAAATTTATTGTATAATTGAAGTGGTCTAATAGTTTTAATTTTCTGTGGTAGTTGTATAGGTCCCTCCGAAGCTCCATGCGGTCGACCCGACCAGGGGTGGGGATGAAGGTTAGACCCCGTTCCAGGACCTCCCCTTCTGCTGCTGTAAGTTTGAAATATTTAGAGAGGTTAGTGACATTTACTAGGGGAGCTGCTAATAAGCCCTCTTCTCCCCTCACATGTTTAGGTGGTCTAACCAGAGATTGAGGATGCGGTCCGCCGTGTCCCTGGTCCAGTGGATGGGGTCGCGGGGCTGGGTCTTAAAAAGTAGCTGGTTTAGTTCAGGTAAAAATGCACATTTGTCTAAAATTTTCTCATTAAGAGCCCTCAGGAGAGCCTGCTGTGTCACGTCCAAACTGAAAGAGAAATTAATAACAGGGACATGAACCACAGCGTTCGGGAACCTGCTCTGGGCCACTCTGAGCAACTGTTGAAGCTGTTTCCAGGTTGTTATGCTGGTCTGTTTTGCTAAACAGTTATTTAGACCAGCTGCCAGGACCACCTTCTCCACCCTGGGGTGTGGATTTAATTTCTCCAGCACTCCCTTGAGGTGGTAAAAGGAGGCTCCAGGGAAGCTGTCCACTTGCACTCTCTCATCTTGGAACCCTGACATTCGTGCCAGGTTTGAATCACCCAGTATAACTATGGGCTTTGAAACCTCCAGGGACCAATCGTGAATTTTTCTAGTGGTCCTAATGTGTACAAGGGGCTCCGGGCGTGAGGTAGGTGCGGGCGCCAAAGGCATGTCTTTATGGCTGGCTCTTGGTGGGGATTCAGATTGGGTACCATATGGATAATGTATATCCTTTTTGGGTTCGCCCATCATCATTTTATCCTGTCCCCTAGGTGCCACTGTTATGCCCAAAGGCGCCCGCCCCGGTTCAGCCCCGGGCCCCTCCGAATCTGGACCTGGTAAGGAAGCAGAAATAATGTCATTATTGTCCTCCACCACTACATTGGAGTACAAGGCTGGGTAAGTGTCACCTATGGTATTGTCAGAACTCCTCCTATTGTTTTCCCCAGACTGAGTGGAAATTGGGGAGGGAGAGACAGTAGGCTCCATGTTACTCTCCCTAACTATCCCCTCTCCCTCACCCAGGGTCTCCCCCCGTAGTCCAGCTGGAATGCTGTGTGCGGTCACAGGTTCCATGAAGGCCTGAATAATGAGTGGTCTCCTATAGGGAGGTTGCACTTCTTGGGGGGGACTCCTATCCTCCTCCCTTTTCAGGTCTAGGGGGCTACGGGGTTGTGTAGGAGGCCGTGGGTGGGTGTCAGCCCCAGATAGGGCACTCCCTAGTGCGTCCACCTTCTGGTTAGGGTTAGGGTTGGGGGGAGAGGGGTTAGGGTTAGGGTTCCTGGGGGAGGGGTTAGGGTTAGGGTTGAAGGGAGAGGGGTCAGGGTTAGGGTTCACGGGAGAGTGGTTAGGGTTAGGGTTGAGGGAGGAGGGGTTAGGGTTAGGGTTGAAAGGAGAGGGGTTAGGGTTAAGGGGAGAGGGGTTAGGGTTGAAGGAAGAGTGGTTAGGGTTAGGGTTGAAAGAAGAGGGGTTAGGGTTAGGGTTGAGGGGAGAGGGGTTAGGGTTAGGGTTGAGGGGAGAGGGGTTAGGATTAGGGTTAAGGGGAAGGGGGTTAGGGTTAGGGTTGGGGGGAGAGGGGTTAGGGTTAGGGTTGAAGGAAGAGTGGTTAGGGTTAGGGTTGAAGGAAGAGGGGTTAGGGTTAGGGTTGAGGGGAGAGGGGTTAGGATTAGGGTTAAAGGGAAAGGGGTTAGGGTTGAGGGGAGAGGGGTTAGGGTTAGGGTTGAAGGAAGAATGGTTAGGGTTAGGGTTAAAGGAAGAGGGGTTAGGGTTAGGGTTGAGGGGAGAGGGGTTAGGGTTAGGGTTGAAGGAAGAGTGGTTAGGGTTAGGGTTGAAGGAAGTGGGGGTAGGGGTGAGGGGAGAGGGGTTAGGGTTAGGGTTGAAGGAAGAAGGGTTAGGGTTAGGGTTGAAGGGAAAGGGGTTAGGGTTGAGGGGAAGGGGGTTAGGGTTAGAGTTGAAGGAAGAGGGGTTAGGGTTGAGGGGAAGGGGGTTAGGGTTAGGGTTAAAGGAAGAGGGGTGAGGGTCAGGATAAAAATTTGGGTTAGGGTTAAAATCAGAAATAGGTGGGGGGCTTTTTGGTCTTCTCCTTAAAGCCTCTGCGTAGGAGTAGGGTCTTGGTACACGCTGTGGCTTAGGCAGCGGCGGAAACGCTGCTGAGTGTCCAAGACCAGGTTGCTCAGGGGGAGTCTTAATGGTGTGAGGGGCCTGTAGGAGTGTTCTCAGGGTGTTGGTTGAGGAGGTTGTAAGTTTTCTCCTGTATCTGGTCCTACCCCAGGAGATGGCCTTATTAAAGGCATCCACATCAAACCCACCCAGGTCTTGTAAGTACTCCCTTATTGCCTTATTGTAGTGGTGGATTAATATCTGTAAATTATTGTTTAACCAGGTTGTGGTGTTTTGTTTAATTTTTGCTAAGGTCTCCTCAGTGGGTGAGGAGGGTTTAATGAAAGCGGCTAACTTGGAGGCCTGCTTTTGCATCCCTGGAGGACAAAGCCCTGTAGTAAGTGACTCATTTAAAATTTCTAAATGGTGAGTTGCTTGCAGTAATTTAAAATACTTTTTGGTTAAAGCCAATGCTTCTGGTGTTAGGTGCTGTGAGGCCTTTTTAAACTCACCATTATGAGAGGGGTTCTGGTCTCGCATACCAGTGGGCTGCCACCGAGGAGTAGGCTTTTTTACAACTCCAAGGGGCTTGGAAACAGCTGGTAGGTGTGGCAACATGCTGTACAGGAAAAGGGCTCTGAGCAGATTCCCAAGAAAGGTTTAAAAACAATTACAAATTAAAAAATTAAAAAATAAGGATAAAAAAAGTCTGTGTGGTTTAAAACCATAAAAAAATGAATAAAAAGTATACTAATGTAAAACAACCAGGTAAAAAGACAAGAACAGAAGATGTCCAGTAAAAAAAAGTAATAAAAAATAATAAAATAATCAAAAGATTACAAAATATTACACAGTAAAACACATAGTGATGAGAGTTATTTGTACAGGGGGTAGGGCCAGATGGCCCCCCCTAAAAGAGTCCCAGGACCCCACAGTTCAATCTCCTTGGGTCAAACTATCTATGTTTGATCCCTCGCTGGCAGTCACTGAGTTGGTGCGGTTGGGTTAAAGGTGAGGGAATACTCTCTCTCTTATAGTGTGCACACTATAACTCTACACCTTTGTACTCACAGAATACCCAGTGGAAGATGGTTTGAGTGTCCAGGATGAGGAGAGGGGGGTGACGCTGAGGAGACCGTCAGGAGAAGGATCTCCAGGCTCCAGGTCCTGTGAGTTGTGTCCTTAGTTGATGAACGGTCTCTTTGTGCATCTGTTTCTAAAAATCATTCTCTATCACTGTTACTGTGTAAAAAAATAATAAAAGAAATAAAAGAGGATTAAAAGAGAGCGGGGGAAGAGGTCCTCCCAGACCTGACGTTTCGCCTGTGTCGGCTTCATCAGAGGCATCAGGAGGAAAGAGTGAGCAACTGGTTTAAATGAGGTGTGGAAGCAGGTGGCATAGGCATCTGCCCCTTTCTGATTGGCTCCTGCTTCCACCTGCCACTGGGTCAAAGGGTGTCCCAGGTCACCTGTCCCGGCTAAAGGAGGGCAGAGGTGACAGGGGAATGGTGTATCTTTCCTTTTATGTTCTTATGTAAGGTTTTAGGAGCAGGAATAGATCTTTTTCAATTGATGCCTGCTCCTACCTGCCAATGGGTCCAGGGGTGTATATGCTCACTCATTTCCTGGTTAAAAGATTAATAAAAAAGTAAAAAAAGAATAAAAAAAGAATAAAAGAAATAATTAAAAGTGTTCAAAAATAAGAGTTTTCCTCTCAGGGTGATATAAGATAGGTAATATGGGCTCTAGGCACAGGCTAGGTTAGGTTTGGGAAGGGGGGTTCTGGCACCCCGAAGGGGTGACAGAACCCTGCACGGGCGCAAGTGCCCAATTTAAAAACCTCCATCATTTATATCCCCTATCTAGACAATAGAACAATAAAATAAATTAAAATAATAAAATATTACAAGAGTAAAAGTGCTCTCCTGAGGGTACAGGGTCGGATGCTCCCACCGGGGGGGCACACGGTAAGGACAGGAACACGGTCCCAGCAAGACTTAAAAAACCATCCTAAAAGAGGCATTAAAAGAGGTATTTAGTGAGCTTTTCCAAAAGAATAAAAACAAACTCTAAAAAGTACATATATATTAAAAAGACAAACATATTATAAAATTTTTAACATTTATAATATTTATCTCTCTTAATAAATACCAAATGGGACAACCAAAGTTGTCCAAAGTGCAAGAAAAAAGTGCTACATGCGAGAAATCCATTGAAATCACATAAAAACATAGAACAATATATACAGAGACAGGCACACAAAGCCAGGCAAATCATAAAAGAAACATTTAAAATACATGCATGCAAGTAATTCATAAGAGAAGATAAATAAGACAATAAATAAATAAATATAATAAATTAAAAAATCATAAGAGTCTGCTTTTTCATTCTCTGAAGGGATGCTCTTGTTTTTCCTCTCCTCCTTCAGGGGCTGCATGGTCCTCCTGCTGTAATGGCTGGAACTCGCCAGAAGATGGAGGCAGAGGGTGCATGTTTGGTCACCCCGGTCTTTCATTCAAGCCGCCGGGGTGGCACGTACCCAGTTTCTGGATCCAGCGTCTCTCCACCCTCTGCCTCTCCCGCAGAGTCCAATGTGCTCTGGCACATATGGGGAATATTTTAAAATTGTCCATGCCATGTGCAATAAAATGCTTGTATAAGACCGTGTCCCTGTCCCGTTTCTGGATGTGGTAGAGGTGCTGCTGGAGTCTCGCCTTCAAAGGGTTTTTTGTTTCTCCTATATAAAGTTTGCAGCACCTCCCACACTTAATCCCGTACACCACGTTTTTGGTATTTAAATTTAGATCTTGAGCGGTTGGAGCACCCGCCCCCGTTATATTATTTACAATAAAATGAGTTTTTAAATAATGTTTGTTTTGTTTTGTGTTTTCTACCCGAGCCAGACTGGAGCGCACTAAGAGGTCCTTCAGGTTCTTGTTTCTCCTATATGCGGATATTATTTTGAAATTCCTGAGGTTTTCTTCCTTTAATTTCATTTCCTCAAAGTGCGCTTTTATTTTGGAACCCAGCCCCGCTGTTTCCTGTGTGTATGTTGTCACCAGGGGAAGCTTTCCGCCCTCTTCGTCCACCGGTCTTTCAGGCCCCTCCCCTCCTGCAAATAAGAGTCTGACCTCCGCTTTGATGTAGCGGAGGAAACGGCCAGAGTAGCCTCTCGGACGCACCGCATGGAACAGCGTGGTGGTGGCTTTTTCAACGTCCTCTGGGAAGGTACAGATTCTATGGAAGCGAATGAGTTGTGACTTAATGATTCCTTTAAATGTGTGTTTGGGGTGATAACTTGTTTTGTGTAAAAGTGCGTGTGTGTCGGTATGTTTGAAGTAAACGCGGGTAGCTAGTGTTTTGGTTGCTTCATCTTGTGTGATGAAGAACACCTGTGTGTCCAGAAATTCTATTTCTCCTAAATGTGTGTTATGTGTTATTGTTATAGCCGGGTGATGTGTATTTAAGACTGTTATAAAATTATCAAATTCTGTGGTGGAATGTTGCCAGATGCCGAAGATGTCGTCCAGATAACGGAGGTATATGACTGGTAAGTGGGTGCATTTAGTGAATGCTGTACCCTCCCAGAGGCGCATATAAAGGTTGGCATAAGCGGGGGCGAACTTTTTACCCATCGCTGTTCCATGTATTTGCAGGTAGGGTTTGCCGTTGAATTCAAAATCATTCCTGGTCAGACTCAGTTCCAGCAGCTCAAGGAGGTCATTATCTGGTCTTTCAGGGTCTGGATATCGGTTGAATACGTCCCTCACCGCCTGTAGGCCCAGAGTCGTATCAATGTTGGTGTATAATGAATTGATGTCTATTGTAAAAAGAGAGGCATGAGTGGGTAAGTGTAATCCTTTAAGTTTATTAATAAAGTCGTATGTGTCCTTAATATAACTATTGTGTTTTTGTGACAGTGGATTAAGAAAATGGTCAATGTACTCTGCAATTCGATACGACTCTGAGCCGCAGTCACTGACGATGGGTCGGCCGCATGGAACCTCGTGAGGGACCGTCCACTTCTCTGGAGGTTTATGTATTTTTGGGAGAAGGTAAAATTGTCTGGGCCTAGGTTGGTCTGGCCCGCTGAGATAGTTGAGTTGTTTGCGTGATATGAATTGGTTATTATGCATTCTGTTGAGGATGGTCCGGATCATAATCTGTGTGTGTGGTTGAATGGATTTGGGTAATTGTATGTAATGTTGTGTATTATTTAACTGTCTATTTGCTTCTAACAAATACTGGTGTAAGTCCATAATTACAATCTGTGAGCCTTTGTCGGCTGGTTTGATAATGATGTTTTTATTATTTCTAAGTGTTTTTATTGCATTTCTTTGTGTTGTGGATAGATTAAATTGGGTTGGTGGTTTTATTCTATGTGTTTTAAGAGTGTCCAGATCCCACTGGATGAGTGATTGTATTGTGGGTGAAGTTGTTGGCGGAGTCCAGGTGGATGAGTCAGTGAATGGTTCATGTTTGAAATTTATTGTATAATTGAAGTGGTCTAATAGTTTTAATTTTCTGTGGTAGTTGTATAGGTCCCTCCGAAGCTCCATGCGGTCGACCCGACCAGGGGTGGGGATGAAGGTTAGACCCCGTTCCAGGACCTCCCCTTCTGCTGCTGTAAGTTTGAAATATTTAGAGAGGTTAGTGACATTTACTAGGGGAGCTGCTAATAAGCCCTCTTCTCCCCTCACATGTTTAGGTGGTCTAACCAGAGATTGAGGATGCGGTCCGCCGTGTCCCTGGTCCAGTGGATGGGGTCGCGGGGCTGGGTCTTAAAAAGTAGCTGGTTTAGTTCAGGTAAAAATGCACATTTGTCTAAAATTTTCTCATTAAGAGCCCTCAGGAGAGCCTGCTGTGTCACGTCCAAACTGAAAGAGAAATTAATAACAGGGACATGAACCACAGCGTTCGGGAACCTGCTCTGGGCCACTCTGAGCAACTGTTGAAGCTGTTTCCAGGTTGTTATGCTGGTCTGTTTTGCTAAACAGTTATTTAGACCAGCTGCCAGGACCACCTTCTCCACCCTGGGGTGTGGATTTAATTTCTCCAGCACTCCCTTGAGGTGGTAAAAGGAGGCTCCAGGGAAGCTGTCCACTTGCACTCTCTCATCTTGGAACCCTGACATTCGTGCCAGGTTTGAATCACCCAGTATAACTATGGGCTTTGAAACCTCCAGGGACCAATCGTGAATTTTTCTAGTGGTCCTAATGTGTACAAGGGGCTCCGGGCGTGAGGTAGGTGCGGGCGCCAAAGGCATGTCTTTATGGCTGGCTCTTGGTGGGGATTCAGATTGGGTACCATATGGATAATGTATATCCTTTTTGGGTTCGCCCATCATCATTTTATCCTGTCCCCTAGGTGCCACTGTTATGCCCAAAGGCGCCCGCCCCGGTTCAGCCCCGGGCCCCTCCGAATCTGGACCTGGTAAGGAAGCAGAAATAATGTCATTATTGTCCTCCACCACTACATTGGAGTACAAGGCTGGGTAAGTGTCACCTATGGTATTGTCAGAACTCCTCCTATTGTTTTCCCCAGACTGAGTGGAAATTGGGGAGGGAGAGACAGTAGGCTCCATGTTACTCTCCCTAACTATCCCCTCTCCCTCACCCAGGGTCTCCCCCCGTAGTCCAGCTGGAATGCTGTGTGCGGTCACAGGTTCCATGAAGGCCTGAATAATGAGTGGTCTCCTATAGGGAGGTTGCACTTCTTGGGGGGGACTCCTATCCTCCTCCCTTTTCAGGTCTAGGGGGCTACGGGGTTGTGTAGGAGGCCGTGGGTGGGTGTCAGCCCCAGATAGGGCACTCCCTAGTGCGTCCACCTTCTGGTTAGGGTTAGGGTTGGGGGGAGAGGGGTTAGGGTTAGGGTTCCTGGGGGAGGGGTTAGGGTTAGGGTTGAAGGGAGAGGGGTCAGGGTTAGGGTTCACGGGAGAGTGGTTAGGGTTAGGGTTGAGGGAGGAGGGGTTAGGGTTAGGGTTGAAAGGAGAGGGGTTAGGGTTAAGGGGAGAGGGGTTAGGGTTGAAGGAAGAGTGGTTAGGGTTAGGGTTGAAAGAAGAGGGGTTAGGGTTAGGGTTGAGGGGAGAGGGGTTAGGGTTAGGGTTGAGGGGAGAGGGGTTAGGATTAGGGTTAAGGGGAAGGGGGTTAGGGTTAGGGTTGGGGGGAGAGGGGTTAGGGTTAGGGTTGAAGGAAGAGTGGTTAGGGTTAGGGTTGAAGGAAGAGGGGTTAGGGTTAGGGTTGAGGGGAGAGGGGTTAGGATTAGGGTTAAAGGGAAAGGGGTTAGGGTTGAGGGGAGAGGGGTTAGGGTTAGGGTTGAAGGAAGAATGGTTAGGGTTAGGGTTAAAGGAAGAGGGGTTAGGGTTAGGGTTGAGGGGAGAGGGGTTAGGGTTAGGGTTGAAGGAAGAGTGGTTAGGGTTAGGGTTGAAGGAAGTGGGGGTAGGGGTGAGGGGAGAGGGGTTAGGGTTAGGGTTGAAGGAAGAAGGGTTAGGGTTAGGGTTGAAGGGAAAGGGGTTAGGGTTGAGGGGAAGGGGGTTAGGGTTAGAGTTGAAGGAAGAGGGGTTAGGGTTGAGGGGAAGGGGGTTAGGGTTAGGGTTAAAGGAAGAGGGGTGAGGGTCAGGATAAAAATTTGGGTTAGGGTTAAAATCAGAAATAGGTGGGGGGCTTTTTGGTCTTCTCCTTAAAGCCTCTGCGTAGGAGTAGGGTCTTGGTACACGCTGTGGCTTAGGCAGCGGCGGAAACGCTGCTGAGTGTCCAAGACCAGGTTGCTCAGGGGGAGTCTTAATGGTGTGAGGGGCCTGTAGGAGTGTTCTCAGGGTGTTGGTTGAGGAGGTTGTAAGTTTTCTCCTGTATCTGGTCCTACCCCAGGAGATGGCCTTATTAAAGGTTAGGGTTAGGGTTAGGGTTAGGGTTAGGGTTAGGGTTAGGGTTAGGGTTAGGGTTAGGGTTAGGGTTAGGGTTAGGGTTAGGGTTAGGGTTAGGGTTAGGGTTAGGGTTAGGGTTAGGGTTAGGGTTAGGGTTAGGGTTAGGGTTAGGGTTAGGGTTAGGGTTAGGGTTAGGGTTAGGGTTAGGGTTAGGGTTAGGGTTAGGGTTAGGGTTAGGGTTAGGGTTAGGGTTAGGGTTAGGGTTAGGGTTAGGGTTAGGTTAGGGTTAGGGTTAGGGTTAGGGTTAGGGTTAGGGTTAGGGTTAGGGTTAGGGTTAGGGTTAGGGTTAGGGTTAGGGTTAGGGTTAGGGTTAGGGTTAGGGTTAGGGTTTTCCCATAGAGAATGAATGGGGATTCCATGATTCCATATTCAATCTTCCAGAATCGCGTCTAATAGATACGAATCCGGAAGACTTTCACTTTCCCTTTCCAACTTTTTCTTCCGCATTCCATTGCCTTCCTTCCGCATTCCAATCGAATGTGTGATGAATTTTTTGAACCCCTAGGGGGCGCCAACGTATAAAATTCCATAATTCCAAGTTCAATTTTAATATCTTCCAATATTCCAAATTTATATCTAAAATATTGTTAATTTTTTATTTTAACTAAATTCATTCTATAATGCTAGTGCTAATGCTAATGCTAATGCTAGCATGCTAATGCTAAAATGCTAACATGTTCTAAAACCAACCTAAACGTTTGGACATGATGGATTAGCATGCATTAGGGCTAGCATTAGCATGCTAATGCTAGCATGCTAATGCTAACATGTTCTAAAACCAACCTAAACGTTTGGACATGATGGATTAGCATGCATTAGGGCTAGCATTAGCATGCTAATGCTAGCATGCTAATGCTAACATGCTAATGCTAACATGCTAACATGTTCTAAAACCAACCTAAACGTTTGGACATGATGGATTAGCATGCATTAGGGCTAGCATTAGCATGCTAATGCTAGCATGCTAATGCTAACATGTTCTAAAACCAACCTAAACGGTTGGACATGATGGATTAGCATGCATTAGGGCTAGCATTAGCATGCTAATGCTAGCATGCTAATGCTAATTCTAATGATATAGATGCAAATGTGGAAGGAAAATAGATACAAATGTGGAATTTGCAATATAGATGCAAATGTGGAAGGAGAATTTGAAAAATAGATACAAATGTGGAAGGAGATTTTGAAAAATAGATACAAATGTGGAACGTGGATTTATGTTTTCGACGTGGGATTTTGGGCTAACCGAAGCACGTTGGGACTTGGGAAAAATATCGTCGGATGCTCCGAGGGTCCTGTGTAACATATGTGAAAATCAAGGTTTTATCTCAACTTTTTTTTTTGGACTCAAATCCTTTTTTGCCTTTTTAAAGGCCTCTGGGACGCTTAGCGCCCATCCCCCGATTTCTTGATGTTTTCGGTGACCGATTACTCGGCCGTACTAGGTCGTAGTAAGTCGAGCTCGGTATCGACGGAAAGGTCTCGCTGAGCTTTATCAGACCCGCTTGGAAAAACACTTCTACCCCTTTTCTGTCGAGAGCTAGGGGGCGCTAAACTATTGAAATTTCACACCTTTCAAATGGCGTATCTCGTGAACGGAAGCACTTGGGGAGTTGGGGCATATATCATTGGAAAGGTCTCTACTAGCTCTATTACATATGTCAAGGGCATCTAGGTGGCGCTGTTCCTGAGCAAACTCCTTAAAAAAGAGGGTTAGAGACACGGGACATACTTTTACTTGAAGTGCTTGACTAACTAGTTGTAATAGGATGCTCATTGCCCACCTTCCATTAGCACTTTAGGTGATGGGTGGGTATGAACTTATTTCACATTTACATTCTATAATTCCAGATTTGTATCTATTACTACCAAATTTGATTTTGGAGGGAAAAATGTTATGGACTTTATTCTGTTCTAACTATTGAAGGCTTTAAGTTATACACTTGAAATTTTCAGGGTGTAAACACAAGGTCTAGAAGTAACTGAATGTAAAATTTCAGGAGTGTAGGTCAAGGATTAGTGTGTGAAATTGACCCAAATAAAATTGCTCTTCCAGGGCAGGGCCGCTTCCAGATTTGTATCTATTACTAGCAAATTTTTTTTTGGAGGGAAAAAATGTTATGGTACTTTATTCTGTTCTAACTCTTGAAGGCTTTAAGTTATACATTTGAAATTTTCAGGGTGTAAACATAAGGTCTTAATGTTAGTAAATCTAAATTTTCAGAAGTCTAGGTCAAGGGGAAGTGTGTGAAAACGACCCAAATAAAATTGCTCTGCCAGGACAGGGCCTCTTCCATATTTACATCTATTCTCATTACGACTACTTTACTGATTTCAGGGCTAAATTTGGGACCCTTCCTGTTGTGTCAGAGTGGTGAAAATCGACACTCTTACTCAGTGAGATGCCAGGTTTGAGTCAGAGTTGGAACCAACTCTCTATTCCATTGCATGGCCAAACAGGACCCCCAAACCCTTTGCGGTTTCAGGGCCTCTTCCATATTTACATCTATTATCATTACGACTACTTTACTGATTTCAGGGCTAAATTTGGGACCCTTCCTGTTGTGTCAGAGTGGTGAAAATCGACACTCTTACTCAGTGAGATGCCAGGTTTGAGTCAGAGGTGGATCCAACTCTCTATTCCATTGCATGGCCAAACAGGACCCCCAAACCCTTTGCGGTTTCAGGGCCTCTTCCACATTTACATCTATTACCTATGAACTCATTCCACATTTACATTCCATAATTCCAGATTTGTATCTATTCCTATACAGATGACCTTTTGACCCCTGAAAATAAAAAGGCTATAAAATGGAAACGGAAAGAGCTAGGGATACGGGAACACCTGTTCTCCAATGCTCCCAGAGGGGTGTATATCATATGTGAAAATCAAGGTTTTATATCAACTTTTTTTTTTGACCCCCAATGGATTTTCCCTGATTCCAAGGCCTCTAACACTTATAGCCCTCTACCCCTTTCGTCCTGCTTTTTTTTGCCATACTTGGTCGCAGTAAGTCGAGCTTGGTATCGACGGAAAGGTCTCGCTGAGCTTTACTAGAACCACTTGGAAAAAAACTTCTATCCCTTTTCTGTCGAGAGCTAGGGGGCGCTAACCTATTGAGATTTAGATTTTTTTCAAGTGGCGTATCTCTTGAACGGAAGCACTTGGGGAGTTGGGGCATATATCATTGGAAAGGTCTCAACTAGCTCTATTACATATTCCAAGGACATCTCGGTGGTGCTGTTCCAGAGCCACCTCCTTAAAAAAGAGGGTTAGAGACACGGGACATACTTCTACTTGTAGTGCTTGACTGACTGGTTGCAGTAGGCTGCTCATTGGCATCCTTCCTACCATCAGCGCTTTAGGGGATGGGAGGGTATGAACTCATTCCACATTTACATCTATTACCTAAGAAATTAATTCACATTTACATTCCATAATTCCAGATTTGTATCTATTCCTATACAGATATGACCTTTTGACCCCTGAAAATAAAAAAGGCTATAAAATGGAAACGGAAAGAGCTAGGGATACAGGGACAACTGTTCTCCGATGCTCCAAGAGGGGTGTACATCATATGTGAAAATCAAGGTTTTATCTATTTTTTTTTTAACTCCCAATGGATTTTGTTGCCGCTGTTCCGTAACCATGGCAACCGTAACCATGGCGGCAACGGTTACCATAGCAACTGTAACCATAGCAACCGTAACCATGGCAATAGGCTGCTCATTGGCCTCCTTCCATCAGCACTTTAGGTGATGAACTCATTTCACATTTACATTCGATAATTCCAGATTTACATCTATTACTACCAAATTTGATTTAGAAGGGAAAAATGTTATGGTACTTTATTCTGTTCTAACTCTTGAAGGCTTTAAGTTATACATTTGAAATTTTCAGGGTGTAAACACAAGGTCTAGAAGTAACTGAATGTAAAATTTCAGGAGTGTAGGTCAAGGATTAGTGTGTGAAATTGACCCAAATATAATTGCTCTTCCAGGGCAGGGCCGCTTCCAGATTTGTATCTATTACTACCAAATTTTTTTTTGGAGGGAAAAAATGTTATGGTACTTTATTCTGTTCTAACTCTTGAAGGCTTTAAGTTATACACATGAAATTTGCAGGGTGTAAACATAAGGTCTTAATGTTACTAAATCCAAATTTTCAGAAGTCTAGGTCAAGGGGAAGTGTGTGAAATCGAACCAAATAAAATTGCTCTTCCAGGGCAGGGCCGCTTCCAGATTTGTATCTATTACTACCAAATAAAATTGCTCTTCCAGGGCAGGGCCGCTTCCAGATTTGTATCTATTACTACCAAATTTTTTTTTGGAGGGAAAAAATGTTATGGTACTTTATTCTGTTCTAACTCTTGAAGGCTTTAAGTTATACACATGAAATTTGCAGGGTGTAAACATAAGGTCTTAATGTTACTAAATCTAAATTTTCAGAAGTGTAGGTCAAGGGGAAGTGTGTGAAATCGACCCAAATAAAATTGCTCTTCCAGGGCAGGGCCTCTTCCATATTTACATCTATTACTACCAAATTTGATTTTGGAGGGAAAAAGTGCTAATGCTAGCATGCTAATGCTAGCATGCTAATGCTAGCATGCTAATGCTAGCATGCTAACATGTAAGGTTGCCATAGCAATGGTTGCCATAACATTGGTTGCCATAGCAACGGTTGCCATGGCAACGGTTGCCATAGCAATGGTTGCCATAACATTGGTTGCCATAGCAACGGTTGCCATAGCAACGGTTGCCATAGCAACGGTTGCCATACCATTGGTTGCCATGGCAACGGTTGCCACAGCAACGGTTGCCATAGCAACGGTTGCCATAGCAACGGTTGCCATTGCAACGGTTGCCATATCAACCGTACCATAGCAAGTTAATGCTAGCATGCTAATGCTAGCATGCTAATGCTAACATGCTAATGCTAGCATGCTAATGCTAACATGTTAATGCTAACATGCTAATGCTAACATGCTAATGCTAACATGCTAACATGCTAAAATGCTAACATGCTAACATGCTAATGATAACATGCTAATGCTAGCATGCTAAATTTAGTATGCTAATGTTAGCATGCTAATGCTAGCATGCTAATGCTAACATGCTAACATGCTAAAATGCTAACATGCTAACATGCTAACATGCTAACATGCTAATGCTAACATGCTAATGCTTGCATGCTAAATTTAGTATGCTAATGTTAGCATGCTAATGCTAGCATGCTAATGCTAGCATGCTAATGCTAGAATGCTAATGCTAGCATGCTAATGCTTACATGCTAATGCTAGCATGCTAGTATTAGCATGTTAGGTTGCCATAGCAACGGTTGCCAATACAACCGTTGCCATAGCAACGGTTGCCATACCATTGGTTGCCATAGCAACGGTTGCCATGACAACAGTTGCCATAGCAACGGTTGCCATACCATTGGTTGCCATAGCAACTGTTGCCATGGCAACGGTTGCCATAGCAACGGTTGCCATAGCAACGGTTGCCATAGCAACGGTTGCCATACCATTGGTTGCCATGGCAACGGTTGCCACAGCAACGGTTGCCATAGTTGCTAGTATTAGCCATAGCAACCGTTGCCATAGCAACCGTTGCCATAGCAATGGTTGCCAACGGTTGCCATAGCAACTGTTGCCACAGCAACGGTTGCCACAGCAACGGTTGCCACAGCAACGGTTGCACAGCATGCTAGCATTAGCATCCTAATGCTAGCATGCTAATGCTAGCATGCTAATGCTAACATGTTAACATGCTAACATGTTAACATGCTAACATGCTAGCATGCTAGCATGCTAATGCTATCATGCTAATGCTAACATGTTAACATGCTAACATGTTAACATGCTAGCATGCTAATGCTAGCATGCTAATGCTAGCATGCTAATGCTAGCATGCTAATGCTAGCATGTTAATGCTAGCATGCTAATGCTAGCATGCTAATGCTAACATGCTTATGCTAACATGTTAACATCCTAACATGTTAACATGCTAACATGCTAACATGCTAGCATGCTAACATGCTAGCATGCTAATGCTAGCATGCTAATGCTAGCATGCTAATGCTAGCATGCTAATTGCCCATTGCCATGGCAATGGTTGACATATAAATTGTAACCATAGCAACGGTTGCCATAGCAACGGTTGCCATAGCAACGGTTGCCACAGCAACGGTATGAACTTATTTCACACTTACATTCCATAATTCCAGATTTACATCTATTACTACCAAATTTGATTTTGGAGGGAAAAATGTTATAGTACTTTATTCTGTTCTAACTCTTGAAGGCTTTAAGTTATACATTTGAAATTTTCAGGGTGTAAACACAAGGTCTATAAGTAACTGAATGTAAAATTTCAGGAGTGTAGGTCAAGGATTAGTGTGTGAAATTGACCCAAATAAAATTGCTCTTCCAGGGCAGGGCCGCTTCCAGATTTGTATCTATTACTACCAAATTTTTTTTTGGAGGGAAAAAATGTTATGGTATTTTATTCTGTTCTAACTCTTGAAGGCTTTAAGTTATACACATGAAATTTGCAGGGTGTAAACATAAGGTCTTAATGTTACTAAATCTAAATTTTCAGAAGTCTAGGTCAAGGGGAAGTGTGTGAAATCGACCCAAATAAAATTGCTCTGCCAGGACAGGGCCTCTTCCATATTTACATCTATTATCATTACGACTACTTTACTGATTTCAGGGCTAAATTTGGGACCCTTCCTGTTGGGTCAGAGTGGTGAAAATTGACACTCTTACTCAGTGAGATGCCAGGTTTGAGTCAGAGTTGGAACCAACTCTCTATTCCATTGCATGGCCAAACAGGACCCCCAAACCCTTTGCGCTTTCAGGGCCTCTTCCATATTTACATCTATTATCATTACGACTACTTTACTGATTTCAGGGCTAAATTTGGGACCCTTCCTGTTGTGTCAGAGTGGTGAAAATCGACACTCTTACTCAGTGAGATGCCAGGTTTGAGTCAGAGGTGGATCCAACTCTCTATTCCATTGCATGGCCAAACAGGACCCCCAAACCCTTTGCGGTTTCAGGGCCTCTTCCATATTTACATCTATTATCATTACGACTACTTTACTGATTTCAGGGCTAAATTTGGGACCCTTCCTGTTGTGTCAGAGTGGTGAAAATCGACACTCTTACTCAGTGAGATGCCAGGTTTGAGTCAGAGGTGGATCCAACTCTCTATTCCATTGCCTGGCCAAACAGGACCCCCAAACCCTTTGCGCCGCCAGGGCCTCTTCCACATTTACATCTATTACCTATGAACTTATTCCACATTTACATTCCAAAATTCCAGATTTGTATCTATTCCTATACAGATGACCTTTTGACCCCTGAAAATAAAAAGGCTATAAAATGGAAACGGAAAGAGCTAGGGATACGGGGACAACTGTTCTCCAATGCTCCAAGAGGGGTGTATATCATATGTGAAAATCAAGTCTTTATCTCAATATTTTTTTTTGACCCCAATGGATTTTTCCCTGATGCCAGGCCTCTGGGACTTATAGCCCTCTACCCCGTTCGTCCTACTTTTTTTTGCCATACTTGGTCGCAGTAAGTCGAGCTTGGTATCGACGGAAAGGTCTCGCCGAGCTTTACTAGACCCACTTGGAAAAAAACTTCTACCCCTTTTCTGTCGAGAGCTAGGGGGCGCTAACCTACTGAGATTTCGATTTTTTTCAAGTGGCGTATCTCTTGAACGGAAGCACTTGGGGAGTTGGGGCATATATCATTGGAAAGGTCTCAACTAGCTCTATTACATATTCCAAGGACATCTCGGTGGCGCTGTTCCAGAGCCAACTCCTTAAAAAAGAGGGTTAGAGACACGGGACATACTTCTACTTGTAGTGCTTGACTGACTGGTTGCAGTAGGCTGCTCATTGGCATCCTTCCTACCATCAGCGCTTTAGGGGATGGGAGGGTATGAACTCATTCCACATTTACATCTATTACCTATGAACTTTTTCCACATTTACATTCCAAAATTCCAGATTTGTATCTATTCCTATACAGATGACCTTTTGACCCCTGAAAATAAAAAGGCTATAAAATGGAAACGGAAAGAGCTAGGGATACGGGAAAAAGTGTCCTCCGATGCTCCAAGAGGGGTGTATATCATATGTGAAAATCAAGGTTTTATCTATTTTTTTTTTAACTCCCAATGGATTTTGTTGCCGCTGTTCCGTAACCATGGCAACCGTAACCATGGCAACGGTTACCATAGCAACTGTAACCATAGCAACCGTAACCATGGCAATAGGCTGCTCATTGGCCTCCTTCCATCAGCACTTTAGGTGATGGGAGGGTATGAACTCATTTCACATTTACATTCCATAATTCCAGATTTACATCTATTACTACCAAATTTGATTTAGAAGGGAAAAATGTCATGACGCTTTATTCAGTCCTACTCCTGAAGCCTTTAAGTTATACACTTGAAATTTGCAGGGTGTAAACACAAGGTCTAGAAGTAACTGAATGTAAAATTTCAGGAGTGTAGGTCAAGGATTAGTGTGTTAAATTGACCCAAATATAATTGCTCTTCCAGGGCAGGGCCGCTTCCAGATTTGTATCTATTACTACCAAATTTTTTTTTGGAGGGAAAAAATGTTATGGTACTTTATTCTGTTCTAACTCTTGAAGGCTTTAAGTTATACACATGAAATTTGCAGGGTGTAAACATAAGGTCTTAATGTTACTAAATCTAAATTTTCAGAAGTCTAGGTCAAGGGGAAGTGTGTGAAATCGACCCAAATAAAATTGCTCTTCCAGGGCAGGGCCGCTTCCAGATTTGTATCTATTACTACCAAATTTTTTTTGGAGGGAAAAAGTGTTATGGTACTTTATTCTGTTCTAACTCGTGAAGCCTTTAAGTTATACACATGAAATTTTCAGGGTGTAAACTTAAGGTCTTAATGTTACTAAATCTAAATTTTCAGAAGTCTAGGTCAAGGGGAAGTGTGTGAAATCGAACCAAATAAAATTGCTCTTCCAGGGCAGGGCCGCTTCCAGATTTGTATCTATTACTAGCAAATTTTTTTTGGGAGGGAAAAAGTGTTATGGTACTTTATTCTGTTCTAACTCGTGAAGCCTTTAAGTTATACACATGAAATTTTCAGGGTGTAAACTTAAGGTCTTAATGTTACTAAATCTAAATTTTCAGAAGTCTAGGTCAAGGGGAAGTGTGTGAAATCGACCCAAATAAAATTGCTCTTCCAAGGCAGGGCCGCTTCCATATTTGTATCTATTACTACCAAATTTGATTTTGGAGGGAAAAAGTGCTAATGCTAGCATGCTAATGCTAGCATGCTAATGCTAGCATGCTAACATGTTCTAAAACACACCTAAATGTTTGGACATGATTGATTAGCATGCATTAGGGCTAGCATTAGCATGCTAATGCTAGCATGCTAATGCTAATATGCTAATACTAGCATGCTAACATGTTAGGTTGCCATAGCAACGGTTGCCAATACAACAGTTGCCATAGCAATGGTTGCCATACCATTGGTTGCCATAGCAACGGTTGCCATGGCAACGGTTGTCATAGCAACGGTTGCCATACCATCGGTTGCCATACCATTGGTTGCCATAGCAACGGTTGCCATAGCAAGGGTTGCCATAGCAACAGTTGCCATAGCAACAGTTGCCATAGCAACAGTTGCCATAGCAACGGTTGCCATGGCAACGGTTGCCATAGCAACGGTTGCCATAGCAACGGTTGCCATACCATTGGTTGCCATACCATTGGTTGCCATACCATTGGTTGCCATAGCAACAGTTGCCATAGCAATGGTTGCCATACCATTGGTTGCCACAGCAACGGTTGCCATGGCAACGGTTGCCATAGCAATGGTTGCCATAACATTGGTTGCCATAGCAACGGTTGCCATGGCAACGGTTGCCATGGCAACGGTTGCCATAACAACGGTTGCCATACCATTGGTTGCCATAGCAACGGTTGCCATACCATTGGTTGCCATGGCAACGGTTGCCATGGCAACGGTTGCCATAGCAACGGATGCCATAGCAACAGTTGCCATAGCAATGGTTGCCATATCAACCGTAACCATAGCATGCTAATGCTAGCATGCTAATGCTAGCATGCTAATGCTAGCATGCTAATGCTAGCATGCTAATGCTAGCTTGCTAATGCTAACATGTTAGCATGCTAAAATGCTAATGCTAGCATGCTAATGCTAGCATGGTAATATTTGCATGCTAATGCTAGCATGCTAACATGCTAGCATGCTAACATGCTAGCATGCTAACATGCTAACATGCTAACATGATAGCATGCTAACATGCTAACATGCTAGCATGCTAACATGATAGCATGCTAATGCTAGAATGCTAATGCTAGCATGCTAATGCTAGCATGCTAATGCTAGCATGCTAATGCTAGCATGCTAATGCTAGCTTGCTAATGCTAACATGTTAGCATGCTAAAATGCTAATGCTAGCATGCTAATGCTAGAATGCTAATGCTAGCATGCTAATGCTAGCATGCTAATTCTAGCATGCTAATGCTGGCATGCTAATGTTAGCATGCTAATGCTAACATTTTAATGCTAGCATGCTAATTGCCAATTGCCATAGCAACCGTTGCCATGACAAGGGTTACCATAGCAACGGTTGGCTTTCCATTGGTTGCCATACCATTGGCTGCCATGGCAACGGTTGCCATGGCAATGGTTGCAATAGCAACGGTTGCCATGGAAACGGTTGCCATAGCAACAGTTGCCATGACAACCGTTGCCATACCATTGGTTGCCATACCATTGGTTGCCATAGCAACGGTTGCCATAACATCGGTTGCCATAGCAATGGTTGCCATAACATTGGTTGCCATAGCAACGGTTGCCATAGCAATGGTTGCCACACCATTGGTTGCCATAGCAACGGTTGCAATGGCAACGGTTGCCATAGCAACGGTTGCCATAGCAACGGTTGCCATAGCAATGGTTGCCATACCATTGGTTGCCATGGCAACGGTTGCCATACCATTGGTTGCCATAGCAACGGTTGCCATAGCAAAGGTTGCCATAGCAACGGTTGCCATAGCAATGGTTGCCATACCATTGGTTCCCATAGCAACAGTTGCCATGGCAATGGTTGCCATAGCAACGGTTGCCATAGCAATGGTTGCCATAACATTGGTTGCCATAGCAACGGTTGCCATGGCAACGGTTGCCATAGCAATGGTTGCAATAACATTGGTTGCCATAGCAACGGTTGCCATGGCAACGGTTGCCATAGCAACGGTTGCCATAACATTGGTTGCCGTAGCAACGGTTGCCATAGCAATGGTTGCCATAGCAACGGTTGCCATGGCAACGGTTGCCATACCATTGGTTGCCATAGCAACGGTTGCCATAGCAACGGTTGCCATAGCAACGGTTGCCATAACATTGGTTGCCATAGCAATGGTTGCCATAGCAATGGTTGCCATAGCAACGGTTGCCATGGCAACGGTTGCCATACCATTGGTTGCCATAGCAACGGTTGCCATGACAACAGTTGCCATAGCAACGGTTGCCATACCATTGGTTGCCATAGCAACGGTTGCCATACCATTGGTTGCCATAGCAACGGTTGCCATACCATTGGTTGCCATAGCAACGGTTGCCATGGCAACGGTTGCCATAGCAATGGTTGCCATACCACCGGTTGCCATAGCAACGGTTGCCATGGCAACGGTTGCCATAGCAATGGTTGCCATACCACCGGTTGCCATAGCAACGGTTGCCATGACAACAGTTGCCATAGCAACGGTTGCCATTGCAACGGTTGCCATATCAACCGTACCATAGCAAGTTAATGCTAGCATGCTAAAGCTAGCATGCTAATGCTAGTATGCTAATGCTAACATGCTAATGATAGCATGCTAATGCTAGCATGCTAACATGCTAACATGCTAACATGCTAACATGCTAACATGCTAACATGCTAACATGCTAATGCTAACATGCTAATGCTAGCATGCTAAATTCAGTATGCTAATGTTAGCATGCTAATGCTAGCATGCTAACATGCTAGCATGCTAATGCTAGTATGCTAATGTAAGCATGCTAATGCTAGCATGATAATGCTAGCATGCTAATGCTAGCATGCTATTGCTAGCATGCTAATGCTATAATGCTAATGCAATATGATAATGCTAACATGCTAATTCTAGCATCCTAATGCTAATATGCTAATGCTAGCATGCTAATACTAGCATGCTAACATGTTAGGTTGCCATAGCAACGGTTGCCAATACCATTGGTTGCCATACCATTGGTTGCCATAGCAACGGTTGCCATAGCAATGGTTGCCATAGCAACGGTTGCCATAGTAACGGTTGCCATAGCAATGGTTGCCATACCATTGGTTGCCACAGCAACGGTTGCCATGGCAACGGTTGCCATAGCAATGGTTGCCATAACATTGGTTGCCATAGCAACGGTTGCATTGGCAACGGTTGCCATAGCAATGGTTGCCATAGCAACGGTTGCCATGGCAACGGTTGCCTAATGCTTTTAGACGGCGGCGGCTCAATCTGCCACAGCCGGGACGCGAACCGCCAACCTCTTGGTCTACTACGGACCGAGAGGTTGGCGGTTCGCGTCCCGGCTGTGGCAGTCCACATGTCAAAGTGTCCTTGGGCAAGACACGTTGAATGGGTGATTGTGAAGCAAATGTGAAGCGCTTTGAGCACCATGAAGGTGTAATTATGAATATGGAGTTGGAATATGGAATATGTAATTGGAATTTGGAATTTGGAATATAGATGTAAATGTGGAATGTGGAATTCACTATATAGATACAAATGTGGAATTGTGGAATTCACTATATAGATACAAATGTGGAATGTGGATTCTGTTTTGGAATTTGGGCTAACGGAAGCGTTTAGGGATTTGGGACAGGTATAATTGGAATGGTCTCAACTAGCTCTATTACATATGTCAAGGACATCTATGTGGCGCTTTTAGACGGCGGCGGCTCAATCTGCCACAGGCGGGACGCGAACCGCCAACCTCTTGGTCTACTACGGACCGAGAGGTTGGCGGTTCGCGTCCCGGCTGTGGCAGTCCACATGTCAAAGTGTCCTTGGGCAAGACACTGTGAATGGGTGATTGTGAAGCAAATGTGAAGCGCTTTGAGCACCATGAAGGTGTAATTATGAATATGGAGTTGGAATATGGAATATGTAATTGGAATTTGGAATTTGGAATATAGATGTAAATGTGGAATGTGGAATTCACTATATAGATACAAATGTGGAATTGTGGAATTCACTATATAGATACAAATGTGGAATGTGTGAATATAGATACAAATGTGGAATGTGGAATATAGATACAAATGTGGAATGTGGAATTTGGAATATAGATACAAATGTGGAATTGTGGAATTCACTATATAGATACAAATGTGGAATGTGTGAATATAGATACAAATGTGGAATGTGGAATATAGATACAAATGTGGAATGTGGAATTTGGAATATAGATACAAATGTGGAATTGTGGAATGCACTATATAGATACAAATGTGGAATGTGGAATATAGATACAAATGTGGAATGTGGAATTTGGAATATAGATACAAATGTGGAATTGTGGAATTCACTATATAGATACAAATGTGGAATGTATGAATATAGATACAAATGTGGAATGTGGAATATAGATACAAATGTGGAATGTGGAATTTGGAATATAGATACAAATGTGGAATTGTGGAATGCAATATATAGATACAAATGTGGAATGTGGAATATAGATACAAATGTGGAATGTGGAATTTGGAATATAGATACAAATGTGGAATTGTGGAATTCACTATATAGATACAAATGTGGAATGTGTGAATATAGATACAAATGTGGAATGTGGAATATAGATACAAATGTGGAATGTGGAATTTGGAATATAGATACAAATGTGGAATTGTGGAATGCACTATATAGATACAAATGTGGAATGTGGAATATAGATACAAATGTGGAATGTGGAATTTGGAATATAGATACAAATGTGGAATTGTGGAATTCACTATATAGATACAAATGTGGAATGTGGAATATAGATACAAATGTGGAATGTGGAATTTGGAATATAGATACAAATGTGGAATTGTGGAATGCACTATATAGATACAAATGTGGAATGTGGAATATAGATACAAATGTGGAATGTGGAATTTGGAATATAGATACAAATGTGGAATTGTGGAATTCACTATATAGATACAAATGTGGAATTGTGGAATATAGATACAAATGTGGAATGTGGAATATAGATACAAATGTGGAATGTGGAATTTGGAATATAGATACAAATGTGGAATTGTGGAATGCACTATATAGATACAAATGTGGAATGTGGAATATAGATACAAATGTGGAATGTGGAATTTGGAATATAGATACAAATGTGGAATTGTGGAATTCACTATATAGATACAAATGTGGAATGTGTGAATATAGATACAAATGTGGAATGTGGAATATAGATACAAATGTGGAATGTGGAATTTGGAATATAGATACAAATGTGGAATTGTGGAATGCACTATATAGATACAAATGTGGAATGTGGAATATAGATACAAATGTGGAATGTGGAATTTGGAATATAGATACAAATGTGGAATTGTGGAATTCACTATATAGATACAAATGTGGAATGTGGAATATAGATACAAATGTGGAATGTGGAATTTGGAATATAGATACAAATGTGGAATTGTGGAATTCACTATATAGATACAAATGTGGAATTGTGGAATATAGATACAAATGTGGAATGTGGAATATAGATACAAATGTGGAATGTGGAATTTGGAATATAGATACAAATGTGGAATTGTGGAATGCACTATATAGATACAAATGTGGAATGTGGAATATAGATACAAATGTGGAATGTGGAATTTGGAATATAGATACAAATGTGGAATTGTGGAATGCACTATATAGATACAAATGTGGAATGTGGAATATAGATACAAATGTGGAATGTGGAATTTGGAATATAGATACAAATGTGGAATTGTGGAATGCACTATATAGATACAAATGTGGAATGTGGAATATAGATACAAATGTGGAATGTGGAATTTGGAATATAGATACAAATGTGGAATTGTGGAATTCACTACATAGATACAAATGTGGAATGTGGAATATAGATACAAATGTGGAATGTGGAATTTGGAATATAGATACAAATGTGGAATTGTGGAATTCACTATATAGATACAAATGTGGAATTGTGGAATTCACTATATAGATACAAATGTGGAATGTGGAATATAGATACAAATGTGGAATTGTGGAATTCACTATATAGATACAAATGTGGAATTGTGGAATTCACTATATAGATACAAATGTGGAATGTGGAATATAGATACAAATGTGGAATGTGGAATATAGATACAAATGTGGAATTGTGGAATTCACTATATAGATACAAATGTGGAATTGTGGAATTCACTATATAGATACAAATGTGGAATTGTGGAATTCACTATATAGATACAAATGTGGAATTCACTATATAGATACAAATGTGGAATTGTGGAATTCACTATATAGATACAAATGTGGAATGTGGAATATAGATGTAAATGTGGAATGTGGAATTTGGAATGTAGATGTAAATGTGGAATTTAGCATTAGCATGCTAGCATTATCATGCTAGCATTAAATAGATACAAAATTGGAATGATTCCATAATTACATCTATTATTAAAAAGTCATTAAATAAATCCAAAATTGGAATGATTCCATAATTCGATTCCATAATTACATCTATTATTTACTGCGCCACCTGGTGGTTGGAGGCTAAAATTGCAATTTTTAAAAATAGCTAAAAAGTAGCTCGCTACGTCCGGAAAAATACGCCGAATACAATGGTGCAGGTTTGGGCTCTTTAAATTTTTTAGGGTCCGAGAAAAAAAATCGCTTCCATAATTCCAGATTCGGCAAGTCGTGTTATTCTGTTTACGGGGCTCCCGAAACGCGTTTTGGTCTTGGTCCCGTCGCTCTACGACTTTCGGAAAGCATACATGGAAGTTAGGGTTTCCCCTAATTAGGGTTAGGGTTAGGGTTAGGGTTAGGGTTAGGGTTAGGGTTAGGGTTAGGGTTAGGGTTAGGGTTAGGGTTAGGGTTAGGGTTAGGGTTAGGGTTAGGGTTAGGGTTAGGGTTAGGGTTAGGGTTAGGGTTAGGGTTAGGGTTAGGGTTAGGGTTAGGGTTAGGGTTAGGGTTAGGGTTAGGGTTAGGGTTAGGGTTAGGGTTAGGGTTAGGGTTAGGGTTAGGGTTAGGGTTAGGGTTAGGGTTAGGGTTAGGGTTAGGGTTAGGGTTAGGGTTAGGGTTAGGGTTAGGGTTAGGGTTAGGGTTAGGGTTAGGGTTAGGGTTAGGGTTAGGGTTAGGGTTAGGGTTAGGGTTAGGGTTAGGGTTAGGGTTAGGGTTAGGGTTAGGGTTAGGGTTAGGGTTAGGGTTAGGGTTAGGGTTAGGGTTAGGGTTAGGGTTAGGGTTAGGGTTAGGGGGTTAGGGTTAGGGTTAGGGTTAGGGTTAGGGTTAGGGTTAGGGTTAGGGTTAGGGTTAGGGTTAGGGTTAGGGTTAGGGTTAGGGTTAGGGTTAGGGTTAGGGTTAGGGTTAGGGTTAGGGTTAGG